>SJYQ01001494.1:455916-488711 GCA_006410935.1 Redunca redunca
TTTTGCTTTTTTGCATTTCTTTTCCATGGGGATGGTCTTGATCCCTGTCTCCTGTACAGTGTCATGAACCTCATTCCATAGTTCATCAGGCATTCTGTCTATCAGATCTAGGCCCTTAAATCTATTTCTCACATCCACTGTATAATCATAAGGGATTTGATTTAGGTCATACCTGAATGGTCTAGCGGTTTTCCCTACTTTCTTCAATTTAAGTCTGAATTTGGTAATAAGGAGTTCATGATCTGAGCCACAGTCAGCTCCTGGTCTTGTTTTTATTGACTGTGTAGAGCTTCTTCATCTTTGGCTGCAAAGAATATAATCAATCTGATTTCGGTGTTGACCATCTGGTGATGTCCATGTGTAGAGTCTTCTCTTGTGTTGTTGGAAGTGGGTGTTTGCTATGTGGTTTAGCCTTTCTTAATACCACTCATAATTTGTCAAGAAACCATCTTTTTGTTTCTGGTGATTTGTTTTTCTTTTGAGGCGAGACTGGGCTTTCTGGATACATGTCAGTGACTACCCTGCTTTGCCTGAGGTTCCACTGCTCAAGACCTCGAGTGTGGCAGGTAGGAGAGAAGGACAGTTGCACCTGCTATGTGAAAAGTCACCATAGAAGCATTGCTCTTGGAGAGGTTCATGCCTTATCCCAGGTCTCTGACCAGTGGCAGTTGTGGTCTTCCCCTTTGCTTCTCCACAGCTGCAGGAGGAGTTCTCAGGTGCCAGGCCCTCAGGTGGGTGGGGTGAGGTACAATGCGTGTACCCTGGATGCAGGGACTGCTCACTGCTGTGTTCCTGTGCCTGCTACACTGCCTGACACACGATGTGCGCTCTGTGTATCTGACCTAAATGAACTGAAATCCAGTCCTACAATCCATTATATTTTTAGTGGAACAGCTGAGACCTCGAGAGGGTGGTGGCTCACTTGCAGCTTCATAGAGTGCCCTGGGTACTGCTGGGACGTGGAACAGAACTCTTCTCACTACACCTGTGCTGCCCTCTAAGAAGCCAGCCTGGCCTTTCCCCTTCTCTCCAATCCAATTCCACTGTCTTCTCATTTACTTTATAGTTGTTTATAGCCTGTATCAAATACCATACTGGTTTTCTGTTCTCTGCATAGCAAGACAAGTTTAGCAGCTTAAAACAGCATACTTTTATTGTGTCATGGTTTCTGTAGATTAGGCTCCCAGCAAAGCCCAAGTGGGCTCTGTTCGGGCTTCTCAAAAACCACAGTGCCTTCTGGAGCTCAGGGTGCTCTTCCAAGCTCTTGGTTATTGGCAGGATTCAGTTCTTTGCATTTGTGGGATGAGGTCCCATTTTCTTGCCAGCTGTCAGGTGTGGGTGTCAAGTCTAAGCATCTTGGGGCCTCCCATAGTTCCTCAACGTGTAACACTCTCATAAAATGGCAGCTGGACTCTTCAGGGACAGCAGAAGGGCTCCGTTCCTCTTCTAAGACATTAACTGATTAAATCAGGTGAATCTCCTTTTTGATTAACTCAAACTTGACTGATTAGGGCCTTAATTACATCTGCAAAAGCCCTGTCTTTGTCATATTACCTAATCACAGGAGTGACATCCCCTGTTACTCATAGCGTTACACCTGCTCAAGGATTATTCAGGGTGTGTACACCAAGGGGTAGGAACTTTGGGGGCCAGTTTAGAATTCGGCCTCTCACAAACACGTTTGCTTTTGTCTGGTCCCAAGGAAGTTGGAATCTGAACAATAAATGAAGCACTTTCCCTGTATTTCATAACTGTGCTTGTCTTTTTTTCCCCTTCTTCGAGCCCATCTCCTTTCTCTAAAGATTTTGATGTGAGATACACACTAAGTCAAGTGTGTGTGGATCATTGATCGTAAGGGCAGATGACCTCAGAGATCTTGACTGATAGTAATGGTTTCTGTACCCTATCTCCTATGTATTTTTTTTTATTATTTGCCACTTAAGTGAAATATGTTCTGGTTCTCTGATTGTTTTCTTTCCCTGGACTCCCCTAATTCTGTCTTTAATAATAAAATATATTTTGAAGTTCTGAGTTTATTCAGCTTTCATGCTTACATGTTCAAAGTTCTTTTTATGAAAATAGATTTTCTTTTTTATATGAACAATCTCACATCGGGCATGGTATAGAATCAAGGAATGTTTTGATGTGGTCTCTCTTGTTGATGTGCATATATGCTAAGTTGCTTCAGTTGTGTCCAACTCATTGTGACCCCATGGACTGAAGCCCATCAGGCTCCACTACGCATGGGATTCTCCAGGCAAGAATACTGGAGTGGGTTGCCATTCCCTACTCCAGGGCATCTTCCCAACCCAGAGATCAGACCCACGTCTCTTATGTTTCCTGCATTGGCAGGAGGGTTCTTTACCACTAGTGCCACCTGGGAAGCCCTTATTATATGATGTGTTAGTATCTAATGTTAACCCAGTATCCTTGAGAAGGAGACTTGGTATCTGTGATCTTTCAAATGTCTTGTTTCAGGGTTTGTCTATGTTCATTTGCGTGAATACAAATATAGAAAGATTTGTAACTTCTAAACTCTTTGCTCCTGGTCAGAGCTGTTCAGTCCATGCTTGAGAACAGATTGCAGAAGGGTAAGACCAAATCCAGATTTTGTGATCTAAGAATTTACCTTGAGTGTGGTATCACCTTCAGGGAATCTGCAGCGTAGCCAGGAACTGTATACACTTATCTGCACTAAAGCAGAGCACCTTCTGCGACAGCAGTGAGAGACCTCCAGCCATGCCGACTTCTGTCCCAGGACTGCTGATGCTGGTGGCAGTGGCTGAATCTCTCATTGGCCTCATTGGAAATGGAGTTCTTGTGGTCTGGAGTTTCGGAGAATGTCTCCATATGTTCAGGGAGTCCTCGTATAACCTCATTGTCCTGGGCCTGGCGGTCTGTCAGTTGCCTCTACAATGGTTGATTATGGTGGACTCAAGTCTGTTCCTGCTTTTCCAGAGCAGCCATTGGCTTTGCTGTCTCAGTGTCTTCAGGGTTCTGGTAAGCCAGGCCAGCCTGTGGTTTGCGAGTTTTCTCAGTGTCTTCTCTTGTAGGAAGATCATGACCGTTGAACACCCTGTCTCCTTGTGGCTGAAGCAGAGTGCCTGTTACCTGAGTTGCTGGTGCTTTCTGGTGTACTTCACTATCCATTTGTTACTTACAGTCAGGGGTAGTTTAGACTTCTCCAGTCCTTCCCAAGGAAACAGCAGCATCTTATTCCCCATTTCAAACTGGCACTATATATGTATATTACAGCTCAATACAGGAAGTATGATGCCTTTCATGATGTTTCCTGTTTCCTCTGGGCTGCTGATTGTCTCTTTGTATAGACATCATGGGAAGATGAAGGTCTATACAGCCAGCAGAAGAGATGCTTAGGCCAAGGCTCACATCACTGTCCTCAATTCCTTGGGCTGTTTCCTTGTACTTTACATGGTCTACACCCTGGCCAGCCCCTTCTCCATCAGCTCCAAGACTTTTCCTGTGGATCTCATCACTCTCTTCATCTCTGAGACACTCATGGCTGCCTACCCTTGTCTTCATTCTGTCATTCTGCTCATGCGGAACCTCAGGATGAAGCAGACATGTCAGAGAATCCTGTGGAAGACTGTATGTGCTTGAAGAGCCCAGGGCCTGTGAGCTGGAGAGAGAGGAGTGGTCTTGGAGAAGGCTATGGCACCCCACTCCAGTACTCTCAGGAGACTGTTTTGAGATAATTTTTTGATAGCTCTCCCAAACAGGACTGACTTTAAAATTTTTCCGTCTTTAAATTTTTTTTTTTATTTTATATTGGAGTATAGTTGATTAACAATGTTGTGTTAGTTTCAGGTATACACAGAGTGATTCAGTTATACATATATATGTATCTATTCTCTTTCAAATTCTTTTCCCATTTAGGCTATTACACAATATTGAGCATAATTCCTTGTGCTATACATTAGGTCCTTGCTGGTTATCTGTTTTAAATTTACCAGTGTGTACATGTCAATCCCAAACTCCCAATCTGTCCCTCCCCCAAACTCTTTCCCCCTGGTAACCACAAATTGGTTCTCTTAAGTCTGTGAGTCGGTGTCCTTTTTGTAAATAAGTTCGTTTGTATCAATTTTTTCTTTTTAGATTCTGCTTACTACCTCAGCTGGTAAAGAATCCGCCTAAAATGCAGGAGACCCCAGTCCAACTCCTGGGTCAGGAAGATCCTCTGGAGAAGGGATAGGCTACCCAGTGTAGTATTCTTGGGCTTCCCTGGTGGCTCAGCTGGTAAAGAATCCTCCTGCAATGCAGGAGACCTGGGTTTGATCTCTGGGTTGGGAAGATCCCCTGGAGAAGGGAAAGGCTGCCCATTCCAGTATTCTGGCCTGGAGAATTCCATGGACTGTATAGTTCTTGGGGTCGCAAAGAGTTGGACATGACTGAGTGACTTTCACTTTTTATAAGTGGTATCATATATTTGTCTTTCTCTGTCTGACTTATTCCACTTAGTATGACACTCTCTAGGTCCATCCATGTTGCTGCAAATGTTGTTACCTCATTCTTGAAAAAATTTTTTATTGGAGTATAGTTCATTTACAGTATTATGTTAGTGTCCGGTGTATAGCAAAGTGAATCAGTTACATATATTCACATATCCATTCTTTTTGCGGATTCTTTTCCCATATAGTCATTACAGAGTATTGGGTAGATTTCCCTATGTTATACAGTAGGTTCTTATTATCTTTTTTATAGTGTGAATATTTCACTCTTTTTAATGGCGGAGTGAAAACTTTCCTTCTTTAACACTAAGTCAACAAATGGGAAATAGAAAATACAGAATAAAAATCAGTAGTGTTTCTCTCTTGACAATATGAAGTACATTATTTTCATGTATTATAGAAATCAAGGCTGGAGCATCATGTTTGGTAAAAGAAGTGTTATATTCTGTTTATATATAACAAATAATTCATTTCTTTTAAATTTACATATGTAAGTTGTGTTTTTCCTATTATATGAAATAGAGGTTAGGAACAATTAATATAGTTATCATTAATTTTTATGAAATTTCATCTATCTGTTAATGTTAGTCATTTTAGATAAGTTTAATAAAAGTATCAATGGATTTTCCCATTTCTCTAGTTATCTAACTGAAAAACAAAACAAAATATATTTATATTTCTGGAAGTTTCTTTGAGCCCTAGACCTGCCTTTTAGGATAAAAGTCAATTGGCTGCCATAATTGGTATTAAGTTCTGATGCCCAGGATCTGGGGGAAGCAAGATGGGAGCGAGGGGCACTTGCTTCTGCTCCCCAAAAGAACACTGTTCCCTTCAGAGGTCAAACCTTATTTTCTTTGGTCATTTAGCCATCCTGACTGTCCATTCTGGCCTCTTCACAGCCTACGGCAGAGTTGTGGCACGTTGGGTCTTTGAGTTGAATGGAGATCATCCAGCACATCACATCCGTGACAGCGGGAGCTGTGCCTGTTTTTGTCTCCTGCTTAGGTTCCTGGAGGCGGGAATGTTACCTGGCCTATAAGAAACAGTTTCTAAATGATTGATTTGCTGTGTGAAGTAGCCTTTTAACTCCTTTTATATATATATTATAGAGAAAATGAGGCCCAGGGAGGGCAATGGGCTGCTCCAGAGTTTCACAGAGAGCCAGAGCTAACTTTCCTGACTCCTATCCCAGGCTTTCTTTATATCACACTACTTTCCTAAGGAGTTAGCTTCGTGTCCTTTGTGTATACTTCCTCAGCCTTCTTTTTAGGCTTATTTGAACACATTTCCCCTCTGTAATCTAAAGAACAGTACTTGATATACTCACATTGTTTTCATTTCTTACTAACCGTGCTAATCTACTTTCATTAGCATGTTCCAGCACATATCTTTTCCTTATCCAAAGCTGTGAACTGAGGAGTGTGCTAGGCGCATGTGGATGCTGGTCATCGTTCAAGGGAGGCATAGCTCCACTGATGCCCCTGTGAGTTGTGTGAGGTCAAGCACCATGTTAGTCTTCTGGAAATGATAGTAATCATCCTTTTCAAGTAGAGAGATACCTCTCTCTGGCTATATTTTTAGTAGTAGGATAGATTTTCCATTATGCCATGCCTATACAGCTGTCTGTTGTGACCAATTGTTGTAATAATGATAATTACCTAACATTTGTATTGGGTTTTATATCAAGTATTCTTCTATGTAGTCTATTACTCTCATTTGATTGGAATAGCAACTCTACGCAAGTGGTAATTGTTCTCCCATTATGTAGATGACAAAACTTAGGCTGGAGTGATGATTTGCTCCAGATCATCAGCTAATGAAACAGTCCCAGATGTTTGAACCCCAAATCTTGTGCTTTTTCCGGTAAACCTTAAGTTCCTCTTGTTCATACTTGTGAGACTTCATTCTGGGATTAGCCTGTGGCATGCTCAAGTTTTTGAGTATTTTTAAACAGGTGAAATAAGCAGCTAATCTTTCAAGTCTGGTGTTAGTGGGATGCTTGGGAGCCAAGATCCAAAATCATGACAGACTGAAGTTTCTGTGACTTGCTTTTTTCAGGGACAGAACACTTGCATTTTCATCTTTTGGGATTGAATTTCCTTCCTCTTCTGTATGTGATTTATCTCATGATGGATGTGAGGCTACTTTGTGTTTTATCCAAGGAAGCAAATCTGGAGGCAAATCTGTGCTCTTGAGTTAAATCTTGTGTAATTAAATCTTTTATAGTTTGCATTCTCAGAGCTGCAGCTGGGTCCGTGTGCATGTGCGTGTGTATTGGGGGGGTATTCAGCTAACCTTCCTTTCTCTTATGGACTGAGATCTCTAATGGTGCAGCCTAGAGGGGAACTAGGAAGAGATGTGAACAGTACAGAAAGGCAGAAAATGTACAGCAGCATTTTCCCATTCCATGCCCTGAAGTTAGTCCCAGATGTAGTCACATTTTACCTTTCGTCTTCATTCTTCTGGTAATGACTTTCACAACTCTAAATATTTTGCCTCTCTTACTTGGTTTAGTAACTTTGAACTGTAACTTTTGAACCCCATTCATCAAAGTTTGGAGATTATCTCACTTAACCTCAAATTTATTCCCCTCTCCAATATTTGATTATTTTTATTTACTTGTCATTCTTCTGGTCACTAATTTTTATGACTTTAAATAATATATTTTTTACTTTGCTTTTTAAAATGATAACTTATGACAGTATCTACAGAATCTGAACTATGTAGAAGGAAGAAATTAGTTCTTTAACTCTCCTGTACTCTCTCCACATCCCAACTCATGTGTCCAACTTGATATGACTTAAGACTAAATTTAATTTATTGGAAGGGAATTGGCTATCTCTTGAAATCAAAGGGAAGTCTGGAGAATCAATATCAGAAAGAGAATCAAGGGGGTGTGAACAACAGAACACAACCGAATCATTCTTGAGGGACTGATGCTGGCACCACCATTCACATTTCAACTGTCAGCATTGCATCTTTGACTCTGCCACTGCCTCTGTAAACATGTCCCTTTGGATTATAGTACCAAGGTCTCAAATCCTGGCTAAGAGCCTCCGGTTGGTTGATTCTAGGTCATACGTGCCATAGATGACAGGTCCTGTGGCGAGGAAAAATCTGATTCCACTTTGGTTTCTGAAACATGTATTTTTAGATTAGATGACATATTCAACAGTGACATTAAGCAGAATCGATACAGCTGATGGTGAATTAATGAACTGGAAGGTCAGCTCAAAGAATGCTCTGAGAAGGTAGCAGCAAACAGTAAAAAGATGGAAATAGGAGAAACAGACCAAAGAAACTAAGCATATAGATCAAAGACAAAGTGAACTGTTGGAGATACCTTACTTTCAATTAAAGAGAAAACATTAGCAATGTATGAGCATTTTAAGAACAAAGCTGAAAACTTTGCTGAGGTTCTTTCCTTTAGTGGGAGTTAGTGGAGTAGCTTCAAAACTTCAACATTCTACATTAAATACAGTTACTGTATAAGCCAGCAATTCCTCTCATAGGTATATAGCCAAGAGAAATGAGAATGTATGTCCACACAAAAACCTACCAATAAATGTTCACAGCAACACTGTTCATACTAGTCAAGAGGTGGAAACAACCCAAATGTCTGTTGTCTGATGAATGGATAAACAAAGTGTGATGTGTGTGTGTGTGTGTGTGTGTGTGTGCACACACATAATCATGTAATAGAATACTATTCAGCCATAAGAAGGAAAGAAGTACTGATACCTGGCGCAGCGCAGATGGACCTGGGAACACGCTAACTGAAAGAAGCCTGTCAGAAAGACTTCACGTTTTACGATTCCCTTTATATGAAAGGCTCAGAATAGGCAGATCTGTAGAACAGAAAGTAAATTAGTAGTTTCCAGGTGCTGGGACTATAGGTATTGGGTAGTAACTTTTTATGGATTTATATGGTTTCTGTCAGGGTCATGAAAATGTTCTAGAATTAGATAGTGCAGTATTTTTTGCTTAAGTCTGTGACTATATGAAAAAAACCCACTGATTTATATGCTTAACAACACATTAAAGAAATAAAAAACTTTAAATATTAGAAAAGAAGAAATAAAACTGTCATTATTTTAAGCAGATATGGTTGTCTACATAGAAAATACAAACAATTAAAAAGTTTTAGGAAATAAGTTAATTTAGAAAGGTAACTATATATAAGGTCAATATCTAACAGTTAATATGTTTCTATATTAGCAGTATGAAGCAATCAGTAAACATGAGTTTTTAGAAAACCATTTTTTGTAGCCCCTAGTGTTCTATAAAATTCTGGGAAAGCTTTAGATAGTACATGCTTCATGGTAAAAGGTAGTGTCAAGTTCTCAGTCTTGGCAGCGTATGAGAATCACTTTGGCAGATTAAAAGGTATCACAAATACCCAAGTCTTGCCCAAGAGAAATTCTGTCAGAGTCTCTGAGATAGGACTCAGGCATGATGGCTTTTAAGTGTGCAAAAGAGGTTAAGAAGAGTAGAATATTAATCTCATTGTAGTTTTCTTAGCATAGTATCATTAAGATGAACTTATCCTGAATTTAAGGTAAAAGATAAATGAAAATCAGGTATCAACACTTTAGGCTTTCTTTCTTTTAATAAGGTTTTGTAACTTGGCGCTGGGTATCTCTGAGGAACTAGTAGAAGAGTTGGGGGACTATCTGATGGCAGCGTCTTTCACTCCCAGGCCTCTAGCTTTGTAAACTGGCTTTGGGCTTCCCCAGTATCCCCAGAGGAATGGTAGCCAATTCAACCCTTACTCCTGAGATTCCTGTCCTGGATGTTGCCTAGATGGATCTCTTATCCTCTTCCCTTCTTCTGCCCACTTGTCAGCATCAGTGCCTTCTGGGTACATTCAAGACTCAGGAGCCACAGTCCGTCACACTTTACTATCACAACTTGTCATAAACATATTCCTCATCCTTACTTCCTCACTCCTGATGGTCGCATTTTGATTCTTCTATGTTAATCATGATTTCTCTAGGAGGGCAGACACTGCCTTTCCCAAGCACCTTTCAACTCTATTTTCTGCATTTCCAAGATGATTTCATAGAACCTACTCCAGTTTTGGGGATCCTTGTTGAGTAATTCTCAATGTATGTTCTCTTTAAAATGTTACCTCAGTACTCCCAGTTTTACTCTAGTTTTTCTTCATAGTACTTACCTGACATAATACATTTTAAAATTTACCTTTGTCTCTAAACTAGAATGTATACTCCATGAGGACATAAATCTTTGATTTTCTCCTGTGTCTTCAGTGTTTCGAACAGTAGGTATTATTGAATGACCACATGTATTATTGTGTATGATTGTACTGCCTTTTAAAAAATGAGCCACACTCTGTGTCCCCCCACCCTACCAGTGTTTTGCTCTCTACGGTGTTACAGTGAACATCCTTGTAAAACTCTAAAGGTAGACATCAAAGAATATGCGTATGCGTAGTTCTAAGGTTTATCATATGCATTGCCAGATTCTTACGGAAGAGGAACACGCACCAGAAGTGAGGTCCTAATTTTAGATAGGGTAGTCAGACAAGGCTTTACTAAGAAGATATTTATTATTACTTAAAAATTATATATTTAATTTACTTATTTGACTGCACTGGGTCCTAGTTGTAGCATGTGGTCCTAGTTCCTGACCAGGGATTGAACTCAGGGCCCCTATATTGGGAGCATGGAGCCTTAGCCACTGAACCACCAGGGAAATCCCTGTTTGCTTTTAAAAAATGTATTTATTTATTTACTTTCGACTGCTCTGAATCTTAGTTGCTGTGTGGGGGCCTTTTCTGGATGCGATGAGTAGGGGCTGCTTTATTACCGTGTGCAGGCTTCTCACTGTGGTGGCTTCTCTGTAGCAGCGCACAGCCTCTGGGGTGCACAGGCTTCAGTAGATGCAGTGCGCAGGCTCAATAGTTGGAGCTCTCGGACTGGATAATGCAGGCTCAGCAGTTGTGGTGTATGGGCTTAGTTGCTCCGAGGCATGTAAATCTTCCCAGGCCACAGAACAAACCCATGTCCCCTATGATGGCAGGCAGATTCTTATCCACTGTGCCACCAGGGAAGTCCAGAAAATATTTAAACAAAGATTTTAGGGAGTGAGGGAAGTACCCATTCAGGAATCTGGGAAAAGTGTGAAAGTTTTGAGTAAAAAATTGTCAAATGTGTTCAAGGGAGAGCAAAGAGGCCAGTGTGGCTGGAGTAGAGGTGTGGGTGGTGAGGTCAAAGGGGCGGGGCTGGGGGGGGCGGCCTATATAGTCCATTGTACACATTTTTTGTTTATTCTGAGTGAGGGAACCATTGGAGAGTTTTTAGCAGAGACAAGTGACAGAACTTCACTTTTGTTTTAAAAGAAGTTGTATTGAGAATAGGTTGAATTTAGTAAGGCAAAAGTGAGAGATACTGCAATACTCCAGGTTTACCCGAGTGATAGCAATGGAGGCAGAGAAAAGAAGTAAGATCTGATAGATAGAGTGCCTGATGAACTATGGATGGAGGTTTGTGACATTGTACAGGAGACAGAGATCAAGACCATCCCCAAGGAAAAGAAATGCAAAAAAGCAAAATGGCTGTCTGAGGAGGCCTTACAAATAGCTGTGAAAAGAAGAGAAGCCAAAAGCAAAGGAGAAAAGGAAAGATATACCCATTTGAATGCAGAGTTCCAAAGAATAGCAAGGAGAGATAAGAAAGCCTTTCCTCAGCGATCAGTGCAAAGAAATAGAGGAAAACAATAGAATGGGAAAGACTAGAAATCTTTTCAAGAAAATTAGAGATACCAAGGGAACATTTCATGCAAAGATGGGCTCAATAAAGGACAGAAATGGTATGGACCTAACAGAAGCAGAAGATATTAAGAAGAGGTGGCAAGAATACACAGAAGAACTGTACAAAAAAGATCTTCATGACCCAGATAATCACGATGGTGTGATCACTCACCTAGAGCCAGACATCCTGGAATGTGAAGTCAAGTGGGCCTTAGGAAGCATCACTACGAACAAACCTAGTGGAGGTGATGCAATTCCAGTTGAGCTATTTCAAATCCTAAGACATGATGCTGTGAAAGTGCTGCACTCAATATGCCAGCAAATTTGGAAAACTCAGTGGTGGCCACAGGACTGGAAAAGCTCAGTTTTCATTCCAATCCCCAAGAAAGGCAATGCCAAAGAAAGCTCAAACTACCACACAATTGTACTTATCTCACATGCTAGTAGAGTAATGCTCAAAATTCTCCAAGCCAGGCTTCAGCAATACGTGAACCATGAACTTCCAGATGTTCAAGCTGGTTTTAGAAAAGGCAGAGGAACCAGAGATCAAATTGCCAACATCTGCTGGATCATGGAAAAAGCGAGAGTTCCAGAAAAACATCTATTTCTGCATTATTGACCATGCTAAAGCCTTTCACTGTGTGGATCACAATAAACTGTGGAAAATTCTTCAAGAGATGGGAATACAAGACCACCTAACCTGCCTCTTGAGGCTTTACAAATAGCTGTGAAAAGAAGAGAAGCAAAAAGCAAAGGAGAGAGGTACCAGGGAACAGAAGTCAATATCTGTTGTAATGCTATGGACTTGCCTGAAATTTCAAGGGTAAGAGCACAGGGCTAAGAATCTGGCATTTTGGGGTTCCATTTCAGGCTCTGATAAACTACCACTTATAGATAATGTTAAGTAACTTCTCTTTGTCTCAATTTTCCCATTTGTAAAGTGGGAAGAAAAGACAACCTCAAGGATTTGTTATAAGCTTTAAATGAGGTAATAGGTATAACCCAGGACAGTGTGCTTATTTCATGTTTCATTCTTGGTTCTTCAGCTCATTATGGGATATGGGCAGAGATACAAATGAGAGAACACAAGATACTGGTGTGATAAATCCAAATATTTCTATTTGGATGTTTTATTTTGAATTTGGTGTAAGTTGTGGTTGGTATCGTCCATGGCAGGGCCACCGGGATGCTTAGGGAGAAAAATGGTCTCATTTGTCTTTAGTGGTGCTCTCAATCCAGCTGACATATTTCTGAATGTTGGTGTAGATGCCCACATCCCCTCCCATGAAGTGTCCGACCTCGATCCCCTGCAGCTTGTTTTTGCAGATGACAGTAGCCACGGCCACCTCCTACAAGGGATCACACAGAGAGAGGTGGGCAGACAGATGCAGTCAAATCTCCTTATAGGCACTCTCTAGTCCCTGTGTGGACGCACCCTGGCTAGAGGTAGCGTGCTGCATCAAGATAAGAGTCCGCAGACTGGAAGCTTTATTCATTCATCTAACTTTGTTGCAATTAGCCTTGCATGACATTGAGAAAGTCAGAGAAAAGCCTTTCTAGAACTCATATGTAAAAGGAATCAAACTCCATTTACTTGAACTGGTGAAGCCTGTTTCAATTTGTGAAGTATTTGAATTATTTTTTTTAAGTGCTACCCATTTTCAGTTGCAGCTATGAGAATAAAAACTAATTATTAACTCTGGTTGTTGTGTGATGCCCCTTAATGAATACAGACATCTCTAATGAGGGTCCTTTACTGAAGATAATGGGAGGCTTTGCTGCAGCCTTACCAAATTCTCAAAAATTTGTGAAGTTGTGGGCTTTCTATTTTTTTAAATACTGTGGTTAAATAGTTAACTGGACATATCCAAATGCATGAAAATTGGATAGAGAGAAAAGATTACCCCAAAAATTCGACTGAACACTTTTAGAAATTTAACACATATGGAGTTTCTGTGGCTTTTTCCTTGTTCGGTTTTCTGGCAGGCTGTGTTGGACATCACAGGGGACTCCAGGTTCTGCCTTAAATCAGGGTGTCTGCCTGAGGGAAGACAGGGATAAAAGAAACCTTCCTGTTCACAAATGCCATTTAGCTCTCCAATCCCCATCCTCTGTTTCAACTGATGTTTTGTGTCTGTCTGAACAATACTTGAGCCACCTGATGTGAAGAGCTGACTCATTTGAAAAGACCCTGATGCTGGGAAAGATTGAGGGCAGGAGGAGAAGAGGACCACAGAGGATGAGATGGTTGGATGGCATCACCGACTCAATGGACATGGGTTTGTGTGGACTCTGGGAGATGGTGATGGGCAGGGAGGCCTGGCGTGTAGCAGTCCATGGGGTCAGTCGCAAAGAGTCAGACACTACTGAGTGACTGAACTGAACTGAACTGAACAAAATAATGAGGAAGAAAGAAGACATGATTTTGTACATGGTTATGAGGGTTAATCTTGAGGATTTTGAAATGGCCTTTATGTCTCTTTAAAAAGCAGCATTTTCTTTCTACTCTGTGACTGTTCTTGGAGAAATAAGAAGTGACCTGACTCAAGTTCTCAGGTGTCCTCCACAAGAGAAGTGAGCCAGTATGGGAAAGAGGAGTCTTTTTAATGTGAACTGTGCCTCTGACCATCAGGAGGCATGGCCTCTGTACTGAGTCAGGTGGCCTGGTGGCTCTATCTGCCAAAGCTCTGAAGAAGCTCCATCTGAAGAAGCAGTAGGGCTTTAGACACCCTGGGAAAGGAGGACTCTGGGCTGCTGGGAGGGTCTCTTTTTGCCAGACCCCCTCAGATAGTACCTCCCCTTTGTCTCCCCTTCACCCTCCTCCGCTCTCAGTTACACAGACATGGGGCTCCTCCCCCACCTGTCTCATCAGATATAACTGACGACCTGATGTTTGGGGGCAGGTGCACTCACCATTGTTGTTTTGGCTCCAGTCCAAACCGGAAAGCATGCAGATGGTGCCTGGTTTGACGGTGCTGGTGGCGAGGGCAATGGGCTGGACTTTTTCGTTGAGGATGGCGGGCTTAGCCAGCCTAATGAGCATGAGGTCATCTTGGGGTGCACTATGACTATGGTTCCAGTAGCGGATAATCTGGATAGGGTTAATTGTCTGCTCTGTCCCATCTCTGATTCTGAACCTGAAATTTCCCAGCATCACCTTCAGATTTCTGGAGGGATAAGGGGTTGGAAGTAAGCATCATCATCACTGTTGGTATCATCATCAAAGCTGATGTTACAGTGGGCCAGGTGCTTTGCCAAGAGCTTTGTCTGAACCCTGGATTCCCTAATTTACTACTCACAACAAAGCAGTGATTCAAAACAGAATCCCTTTGTTACAGATGGAGGAATGGAGGCACATGAGAGTATTCACCCATGGTCACACAGTTAAGTGGTGGAGTCTTTAACTTCTCTGTTTTCATATAGTGGGAGAGAAAAGAATGCATGGTCTAGAAATATTATTTCCCCTCCTTTCCAGCTCCAGTCTGTCTGGGCATTTCCATTCTGGTGTCAGGAAGAGAATGAGGTGACTTGAGTGTTGGACAGCTCCTGTTTGCTTTATCAGATCTCCTCACAACTCTATTTCATCCATCTCTGTACTTTGGAAGGTGAAATAGGTGGATTAAGTCAATCAGCTTTCTTGTCCTCTGGCATTTGATTGGTATTTGGCTGATAAGAAGCACCAAAAAGGAATTGGAAGGAGAAGGGAGAGGTTGGGGTGTTTATCCTCCCACCTGTCCCACCCCGTTGGGTTGTCGCAGGGTTGTGGCTGCAACCATCTCCTGACAGAAGGTTAGGACCTTTGTCAGGCCATCTCTGTGCACAGTGCTGTCTCTTTCTCTCACGGACTCTTTTCCTCTCCCCGCTTAAAATCATCCTCCCCCGCCCCTTTAGGTCTGGGAGTAGTAAGTGCATCTTTCTAATACTGAACCCCAGAGGAACTGAACTGCTGTCTGTGTTTTCCCTGTAATAGACCATACCTTTGTCATTAGTTCTTTTTATAAATTCTCCTCAATTTAATAAAATCTGAGTGCACCATCAGTTGCCTGCTGGTTCCTAAACTGACAAAACTCATATTTCCAGTAAAAAAAACCTTGGGAAGACTGATGGGGGACTGAGGAGGCTCCCCAGCGGCCCTGTTGACATGCGGGGCTGGATGACTGTTGTGGAGGGGCCGCCATGTGCAGCGCAGGATGTTAAGCAGCATCCTTGTCCTGGCGTCTGTTCACCAGGCAGATGCTGTTAGCACAGCCCTCCCCGCAGCCCTCACTCTATTGTGACAACCAAGAATGTCTTCCTTTGCCAAATGTACCCTGGGGGGAATGTTGCCTTTGCTTGAGAATCACCAGTGCAAAGTGAGTAGAGTGGGTGAGGATGCTCAACACTCACGGTATATAGCAGTGAGCAGGGGCCAGCACCCAGTTGCTTTTGATGAGGACGCCCACACAGGGGTTGAAGTGAGACTTGAGGTAGACCAAATAGGGGGAAGGGTCATCTTTCTGCACAGATGAGTGAGCGGAGAAAAATGTCCCTGAGGAGTAGATATGAGAAGTTCTTAGAACAAACAAGACATTCAACAGCTTCCGAGCTGAACGGAAATACAGATGATTTTAAAGTAGTAATCAGTTGGGCAGGAAATGTGAAGGTACTTGACATGAAAAAATCAAAATATACATGAAAATGACATACCATTTTATCTAATAGTTTTAATAATGATTTTTGTCTGAAGGAGATCAGCTCTGGGATTTCTTTGGAAGGAATGGTGCTAAAGCTGAAACTCCAGTACTTTGGCCACCTCATGCAAAGAGTTGACTCATTGGAAAAGACTCTGATGCTGGGGTGGGGGGGGGGGCGGGGCTTGGGGGCAGGAGGAGAAGGGGACACAGAGGATGAGATGGCTGGATGGCATCACTGACTTGATGGAGGTGAGTCTGAGTGAACTCTGGGAGTTGGTGATGGACAGGGAGGCCTGGCGTGATGCAATTCACGGGGTCGCAAAGAGTCAGACACAACTGAGTGACTGAACTGAACAGTATTCAACCTAAGAAAGTACAATGAGAAAGACTCTCATTTACTACTTATAGGAATGGGAATTGATTCTGTCTTCTTCAAAAGCAATTTAAAAATGACCATCAAGAATTATAAATGGTTTGTCCCCTTTGACCTAATAATTACAACCCCAGGAATTCTTGATTCTAAAGAAATAATCAGATGTAGATCAAGATTATTAGTAAATGTGCTCATTTTAACACTATTTATAATAGGTAATTCTTGGGATTCCCTTGTGGTTCAGCTGGTAAAGAATCTGCCTGCAATGTGGGAGACTGGGTTTGATCCCTGGGTTGGGAAGATTCCCTGGAGAAGGAAATGGCAACCCACTCCAGTATTCTTGCCTGGAGAATCCCATGGATGGGGGAGCCTGGTAGGCTACAGGGTTGCAAAGAGTCGGACATGACTGAGTGACTTCACTTTCTTTCTTTCTTACAATAGGTAAATGTTTTAAATACTAATGTCCAATACAGTAATGTTGGATATTGAAATACAAAGGGATGTGAACAAATGGAACAGCATATATATTAAAACTGCATTTATAAAGAATATTAAACAGCAAAGGAATACTAATAACTTTTCAGTTAAAAAATAATAAAAATGTACATTTAATCTAGTAATCCAATTATCTAAGAACAAGTAAAGAAACAAAAATAAACCATTAAAATAAATAAAATAAAGCCCGGGAATAAATTCAAACAGTGCATTAGCATGTGTTGACTGAGGGGACTATGAATGATGTTTATTTTTTATACTTTTTAATATTTCTCAATTTTCTAGTATGACTGTGCAGTGCTTTTATAAATGAATTATTTTAAGAAAAAGAGAAGAAAGAGGAGGAAGGCTGGTTCTAATATCAGAAATATTGTTTTTGTTTCAGCTACCCTTGGTTCTTATGTTAATCCTTTCCAAGCCCAGGCCTGTACCTCACCATACCCTTTTCTGTGGAGTCACACTGTTAGAAACCCCAAGGAAAAAAGGGTGGGGTATAAATAAGCACAAGAGCCATTGCACTCTTGTTCTAAATCTTCACAATGACTCAATAATGTAGGTAGTAATATCCCCATTTTGACTGTAGAAACTGAAGCTCAGATAGATTAATTAACTTGTCCAAGCTCATGAACAGCTAATTTGTGATGCAACAACCTAGGCAGGCAGGGTGTGGTGGTAAAGGCCGGTCTGGTGAATTCAGAAGAGCTTCACGACAGTCAGGGAGTACAGGATGGATGGTCCTTGCATTTGGTCTTTTGTTCCCCTCTTCTCCATTCCTCGCATTCTGAGTCTCTAAGCGTTTGCAACAGGGAGGCATATCAGTCATCAAAATGAGTTCCCTGTCCTTGTGACTACACTGAGACTTGCCCCTGTATGATGAAGCCTGTATTTTGGAATAACCAAGGTGGAACACTCACTGTTGAGTGTTGAGCGTGGGACTCTCCAAGGCAGGCATACACCATAAACTACCCCCCAAGCTTAGCACTGGGCTTCTCAGCCTGTCCAGAGAGCCTTTGGCCAGTCTGAGAGGGGATCCCCAGTGCTGCTTCTGACAGTTTCTCTTGACTCTCTTTTGCGCCATCCCCACATCCTGCATCTGCCCTCCTCCGTTCTATATTAACCTGTGCCTTATATGACAGAGTAGAAAGTCCTGGATACATACCAGCAAGGACACTCAAACAGAAGGTAAACTTCATAGTCTCCGCTTGTGAGGTGCAGATCAGCAGAGTATGGAGCTCTCAGTTCACTAGTTTCTCTGGAACACCTAATAGAACCAGTGGGCATGGTTAGGCAGGAGGGTTGAAAGGCAGCTCTGGGCATGAGCAGAACAGGGGAAGAGGGCTCCAACAGGCAGGTGGAGGCCCTTCTGTTCCAGGGAAGGTGGGGGACTATGCCTCTCACGGAAAGACAAGGAAGCTTCGTGCCTGGACTTCAGGACCCAGGTCCCTCAATTTGCTGTCCCTAAAAGCCCATCTGCCTAAAAGCAGTTCAGCTGTCTGTGGGAAAGGGAACTCCAGGCTTAGGACTTATGTCCCTATGGAGTTTTTCAGGCCAGGGCTGTGGGGGACAGGATTCTGCACCTTAGTTCAGGAAGACGGTGTGCCCAGGTTTGCTCTGAGCCCCCAACAGTTACTTATACTTTTCTTCAGCCCCTCCCCTCTTTATTACATTAGCTTCATCTTTCCCTGGGGTCACTATTTCATCACTCTGCCATCATAGCTTGGCCTGGTTGTTGTGATCAGCATGTCTGAGCTAAGGAAATGGAGAAATGTAAAGCATTCATTGAGCAGTCATTTTGACAGTCAGGGAATGATTTACATTCTAGATTACATTAGATCTAAGTTCTACTGAATGGTTGGCAGGACCTCTAAGTGCTTTTTACCTAGTGAAGAGATTGGTCAGCCAATAATAGACTGCCGTGTCATCCTTGGATAATTGGGAACACAAAGAGCCTGGATGCTAACAGCCAACATTCTGTGAGCATTTACTACATCCCAGCCATTGAGCAAAGTTCTTTACAGACATTGTTAGTGGTGATTTTATATCAGGTTTTATATAAAAACCTGAGATACAGAATTAAGTAAGCTTTGTATCATTCTCACCCCTGAAATTTCCTAAACTCATAGTCTCATTTCAGTGTCACAACAACCCTGGAAAGATGAGTCAGGGCTGGTATCATTCTTTCTTTTCTCCTGATCTGTAGTGACAGGACTGAAACAAAGAATTTAAATGATTTTCTCAAAATCACACATGGCTGGAAAGACTAGAAGTACGGTATCTATATTTTATTACTGGATACCTACCACTTTTTAGCCACACCCTCCAGGCTTCACCTCATCAGCCAGCATTCATAGAATCCTGGAAAATTACACAGTCACTCACACAAGTTTCCTGAAGTGTGGAATGAAAAGTTAACATGGGGACTTCTCTCGTGGTCCAGTGGTTAAGAGTCTGCCTGCCAGTGCAGGGGAGACGGAGTCAATCCCTGCTCTGGGAAGATCCCGCCTGCCTTGGTGCAGCTGAGCCCCTGCACCACAACTACTGAGCCTGAGCTCTAGAGCCCGCAAGCCGCAACTACGGAAGCCTGTGTGCCTGTGCTCCGCAGCAAGAGAAGCCACTTCAGTGAGAACCCCGGACACCACAAGGAGGGGTATCCCCTGCTTGCCACAACTGGAGATGGTCCGCGCATCGCAATGAAGACCCTGCGCCACCAAAAAACAAATAAGTTTTTAAAAGGTACCGTGGCGCATACTTTCTTAAACCTCACAATGAACACAGAGCCACACTGGGATTAGGGCTCGTTTATGAAATACACTTGAGATTCCTGGACAGGATGGAGTTGTGGAAGGGTTTCTGCGGTGGGGGTTCAGTTCGGTTCAGTCACTCAGTTGTGTCTGACTCTTTGCGGCCCCATGAATCGCAGCACGCCAGACCTCCCTGTCCATCACCAGCTCCCTAAGTTTACCCAAACTCATGTTCATCGAGTCGGTGATTCCATCCAGCCATCTCATCCTCTGCTGTCCCCTTCTCCTCCTGCCCCCAGTCCCTCCCAGCATCAGAGTCTTTTCCAATGACTCAACTCTTCGCATGAGGTGGCCAAAGTACTGGAGTTTCAGCCTCAGCATCAGTCCTTCCAAAGAACACCCAGGACTGATCTCCTCTAGGATAGACTGGTTGGATTTCCTTCAGTTCAAGGGACTCTCAAGAGCCTTCTCCAATACAATAGTTCAAAAGCATCAATTCTTTGGTGCTCAGCCTTCTTTATAGTCCAACTCCCACATCCATACATGACTGCTGGAAAAACCATAGCCTTGACTAGATGGACCTTTGTTGGCAAAGTAATATCTCTACTTTTCAATATGCTGCCTAGGTTGGTTGTAACTTTCCCTCCAAGGAGTAAGTGTCTTTTAATTTCATGGCTGCAATCACCATCTGCAGTGATTTTGGAGCCCCCAAAATAAAGTCTGACACTGTTTCCACTGTTTCACCATCTATTTCCCATGAAGTGATGGGACCGGATGCCATGATCTTCGTTCTGAATGTTGAGCTATAAGCCAACTTTTTTACTCTCCTCTTTCACTTTCATCAAGAGGCTTTTTAGTTCTTCTTCACTTTCTGCCATAAGGGTGGTGTCATCTGCATATCTGAGGTTATTGATATTTCTCCCAGCAATTTTGATTCCAGCTTGTTTCTTCCAGTCCAGCATTTCTTATGATGTACTCTGCATATAAGTTAAATAAGCAGGGTGACAATATACAGCCTTGACGTACTCCTCTTCCAATTTGGAACCAGTCTGTTGTTCCATGTCCAGTTCTAACTGTTGCTTCTGGACCTGCATACAGATTTCTCAAGAGGCAGGTCAGGTGGTCTGGTATTCCCATCTCTTTCAGAATTTTTCACAGTTTATTGTGATCCACACAGTCAAAGGCTTTGGCATGGTCAATGAAGCAGAAATGGATGTTTTTCTGGAACTCTCTTGCTTTTCCCATGATCCAGCGGATGTTGGCAGTTTGATCTCTGGTTCCTCTGCCTTTTCTAAAACCAACTTGAATATCTGGAAGTTCACGGTTCACGTTTTGCTGAAGCCTGGCTTGGAGAATTTTGAGCATTACTTTACTAGCGTGTGAGATGCATGTAATTGTGCGGTAGTGGTGGGGGTGGGGTCAGTTAAGTAGAGGTTAAAAATCTGAGAAAGAGAGACTTCACTGTCAGGTTGTTTTTTCCTGGTTCTTTTGGATAAATTCTGGGCCAGGAAGGGAGTTTGTCTGGGGATGTGAGGACTGAGAGCAGAAAAGCAGATTTTCTGGAGAAGCTGGCACCGGGGTCTACTGCCTGTTGATGAGCTTCACATTGGTATCTGTAGCCCAGAGCTCTGGTCCTGTATACACTGCTTCCTGGAAACCACTGTTTGCATCTCCCCTCGGCTCCCGAAATGTAGCCTGTCAAGCTACATTATTCATCTAGCCTTTCAAATTCAGTCTTCTGCCTCTTTTCCTCCTTTTAGGAGACAGGTCTACCTTTCAGTTAAAATTTTTTCTCTTTCTCTGACCACTCAATCCCAAAGTCCATCCTGCTTCCCCAGATTTCTTCAATCCATCCATGTCTTCCCATTCTCACTGCTGCCACCCTACTCCGTGCCATAATCTTGACTCACTTGAATTAATGCATGTGCCGGCCTACTATTGCTCCACTTAACCTTGTTGTACTCAGACATCTTTCCTAAAATGTAGGTGAGAGAGTATTAATCTCTTTCTTAAAACTCTTGAATAGTTCCCTACTGACTGTAGAATGACCCCTAGCATGTTTAGGAAGATCCCTTGACATCACCTCATTTCATCTCGTCTCATCCCCTCTTTGCCACCCCCTCCTGCCTGCCCACCCCACATACTTATTTGCAGGCCACAAAACTACTTTCAAGTGTGAATTTTCTTCTTTCAATAAATAATTTTTTTATGATACATTAGGCCTTGAATGTTTCCTTTAGTTTGCCAATTTCATTTTTTCCCCCTTTTTGTTTTGAGATATTGATATCTGATATGGACATTGTTCTCAAAGTTTCTCTTTGTGAAAGATAACTTTAGAATCCTATGAGTATATATGTATATGTACGATATTCAACATTTTCTCATGTTTGTAAATTTCTTATCATTAAGTTCTTTATTAGAGTTATTATAGATTCCATACATATATATACATGGAGATATACCTGTCCGTGGCCTTATTCCACAGAATATCTAAGATTTAAAGGGACTCTAAATCTATTATTGTTTCATTCTGTCATCTAACAGATTTTCTATTTAAGTAATATCCTTGTTGTATTTGGGCTTCCCTTGTGGCTCAGCTGGTAAAGAATCTGCCTGCAATGTGGGAGACCTGGTTTTGATCCCTGGGTTGGGAAGATCCCCTGGAGAAGGGAAAGGCTACCCACTCCAGTATTCTGGCCTGGGGAATTCCATGGACTGTATAGTCCATGGGGTCGCAAAGAGTCAGACATGACTGAGCAATTTTCACTCACACTTGTTGTATTTGCTGCCAAAAAATCCATTTAAACAAGGCAGGCACAGAGAAAGGATAGAGTGAGTGAATAAGAGTATGCTGTCCCAGAGGGTAGTATAGTAGGAACAGATTTGGAGATCTGACGGGGGCCTCTAGTACTGGTGTTGGTTGAGAACTTTT
The DNA here is from genome assembly GCA_006410935.1 of Redunca redunca. Taxonomy (NCBI): domain Eukaryota; kingdom Metazoa; phylum Chordata; class Mammalia; order Artiodactyla; family Bovidae; genus Redunca; species Redunca redunca. Next base: position 478,372 of record SJYQ01001494.1, read on the forward strand.
CTTCAAATGGTATTTGCGAATACAACCTGTACAGGTAAAGCGGTTCTGAGGAGGGGTGGGCTGAGTGTGACATGAATAAAGGAGAAGGGAGTCCATGTCACAGAGAAGGGTGGAGACATAGCTCTGCTTCATCAGAGTAGCCCAGAAAACAGAGGGTCAATGGGAAATGTAGAGGGAGGGGTGCTAGTTAAACATTGCAGGGAAGGAACTGGTGAAAAGAACTGAAAAGCTAGGCAAAGAACTTGGGATGAATTTTAATACCACAGAAGGTTCACTCAGTTCTCACTTCCTTAGATAAGGGATAAGGCTCAGACCCCTGAAACTCATCTTCCCATAGGGCAGGTATCAATTAGACTGCGAGGATTTCCGTGCCAATTGACTCCTTTTTTATACTAAGGATCAAGACTGGGAGAAGCAGCCTCTAAATGACAGACTTATAGAGTCTTCATCCCAGTTCTCTCATTTGCACTTCATCCTGCTGTTCAGAATCCCTAAGTGGGTTATAAGTTCCGTTCCTGCTTTGTGACTGTTTCCACTACAACCTTATCCTTAGGACAAGATTCAGGCATCAACATGAAGTGTATCCTATTATCCTTGCTGATGATAACTGGTGAGTGACTAAAGGTATCTCTGTCTTGTTTGATTGGGCCTCAATTATGAGGTAAGGCTATAGAGCTCTGTTGGGAGGGAGAGCTGATGGACCAGAAACAGGGAAGTTTGGGAAATACGTCACCTGCCAGTCATTGTCTGTACAGGCTGTGCAGAAGCTTTTTAGTTTGATGTACCATCACTTGTTGATTTTTGCTTTTGTTGCTTGTATTGTTACTGTCGTATCAAAATTTGTTAAGACTCATGTTAAGGAGTTTCTTCCCTATGTTTCCTTCTAGGAATTTTATGGTATCCCATTTACAATAGCATAAAAAAAATACCTAGGAATAAATTTAACAAAGGAAGTGAAATATCTGTACAATGAAAACTATAAGACTTTGAAGAAAGAAATTAAAGAAGACATAAACAAAATTGAGATATCTCATGTTCATGGATTGAAAGAATTAATGTTGTTAAAATTTCCATACTACCCAAAACCATCTATAGGTTCAATGAAATCTCCCATCAAAATTCCAACGACATTTTTCACAGAAATAAAAGAGCAGTCCTAAAATTTATATGGAATCACAAAAGACCTCAAATAGCCAAAGCAAAGCCAGAAGCATCACACTTCAGACTATACCACAAAACTATAGTAATTAGAACATTGTGGTATTGGCATTGAAATAGAAACGTAGAACAGTGAAACAGAATAGAGAGCCTAGAAATAAATGCTTACATAGTCAATCAGTTGATATTTGACACAGGAGATAAGAACACTCTACGAAGAAGGGATAGTTTCTTCAATAAATGGTGTTGGGAAAACTGAATAACCACATGCAGAAAACTGAAATGGAAAACCTATCTTACACCACTCACAAAAATTAACTCAAAATGAATTAAATACTTAAACAAAAGACCTGAAGCCTTGAGATTCCTAGAAGAAAACATAGGAAAGAAGCTCCTAATTGATTTTCAAAAGTTGAACCAGTCTTGCACACATAGGAGAAATCCCACACGGACTTCGAGCATCTATAATGTTTTCTCGTACATTGTTGAATTAGATTTGACTAATGTTTTGTTGAGGATTTTTGATCATGAGAAGTTTTTTTTCTTTTTTTTTTTTTTGTAGGTTTCTTGTAATGACTTTGTTTTTGGTATCAAGATAATGCTGGCCTCATAGAATAATTTAGGAAATAGTCCTTCTGCTTCTATCTTTTGAAAAAGATTGCAGAGAATTGGTGTAATTTCTTACTTAAATGTTTGGTAGAATTCATGAGTCAACTCATCTGGGCCCAGTGCTTTTTCTTTTGGAAGGTTATTGTTTAATTGATATCTTTAATAGATATAGACATATTTAGACTGTCTATTTCTTCTTGTTTGTGTTTTGGCAGAGTATATCTTAGACAGAATTCATCTAGGTTTTCATGTTTCTAGGCATAGAGTTGTTTATAGTATTCCTTTCTGGTCCTTTTGGGCTTCTGGGTGGCACAGTGGTAAAGAATCCACCTGATTATGCAGGAGACATGGGAGATGTGGGTTTGATCCCTGGGTCAAGAATACCCCCAAGAGTAGGAAATGGCAACCCACTCCTGTATTCTTGCTTAGAAAATTCGGTGGACAGAGAAGTGTGGTGGGCTACAGTTCATGGGGTTGCAAAGAGTCAGACATGACTGAGCATTCACGCTAACAAGAGATGGTCTGGATTCAGGGATAGATTGTGGGAGTTAAATAAGCATTAGATTTATGTGCTGGAAGAGTTTAGAGTAAGAAGGAATGAGAACATTGCCTATGCCAGTGGTTTGCAACCTTTTTGACCTCTTAGTCTTATTAATAAAACATGATGTATTAACATCATATATCTTGAGAGTCCCTTGGACGGCAAGGAGATCAAACCAGTCAATCTTAAGGGAAATCAACCCTGAATATTTGTTGGAAGGACTGATGCTGAAGCTGAAGCTCCAATATTTTGGCCACCTGATGCGAAGAGCTGACTCAGTGGAAAAGACCCTGATGCTGGGAAAGACTAAAGGATAAGATGATTAGATATTATTACTGACTCAACGAACATGAATCTGAGCAAACTCCAGGAGGCAGTGAAGAACAGGGAAACCTGGGTTGCTTCAGTCTATGGGGTTGCAGAGTCAGACACGACTTAGTGACTGAACAACAACATTAATATCATAAAAAGATTCAAAATATTTTAAGACTAAGAGGAGTTCTTATGCTAAAAAAAGCTGTGAAGCAGGTGGCGCTAGTGGTAAAGAATCCACCTGCCAAAGCAGGAGATGCAAGAGATGTGGGTCTGATCTCTGGGTTGGGAAGATGCCCTGGAGTAGGAAATGGCAACGCACTGCAGTATTCTTGCCTGGAGAATCCCATGGACAGAGGAGTCAGAGAGTCAGACATTATTGAAATAACTTAGCATGCATTCATGCATGCATGGCAGAAACCAATTAGTATTCAACACATTTAAAAAATGCATGCATGTATATATTTGGACAGAAGTACACGTCTGTATACATAATATTAACCTTTAGTGATGATGCTTGCTTCATATATGAATCCATAAAACCCTTGCATTAATTTCAGAGCCTTCCCATGGCCCCTTGCATGCAAAATGAGTTTTACTCTAATCTCTCATTAATTCATTTGTATAATACCTATGTATTGAGTTTATACCATTTGCTGGGCATTATGCTGAATGCTTGGGGATATTGCATAAATCATTGTTCTTTTACTACTTATTAGATGAAAACCCATAGACCCAGACATATAAATTGATATAGCAAGAGAAACCCCAGTTGGAACAGAGATTTTTTAAAAATAAGTAATAGTTTTATATATTCCTGTCTCCTTTCCTGAACTGGAGAAAGCAATATTTGACCTAACTTGTTGAACCCAGTAACCAGATGCCACCAAGAACAACACCAAGAATTTTTTAAAGTGAGGTTTATTTAACTTTATGCAGCAGGGACAACACACTCCAGAGACCGTCACGTGTCCCAGTAAAGGGAACTTGGGAGGAGCATCTTAAACAGTTTGATGGATAATTTGGAAGATGGAGTTAGAGAAATGGAGTCAGTTCAGAATTCGGTGTTGTCAAGAAGGAACATTCTGACTCTAACTGGGGTACCCTAACCCTAATTGGGTACTTCAGATGTTTTAATTAGTAGTTAGGAGGATTAAATTAGGGCTGGAGCTGTCACACAATGGCAATAACACAAATAAAGGGTGATATCAGTCAGTATCCAGTGTTTAGTTGTTTGGTAGGTAATGGAGAGACTTTGTCTGTATCTTTTTCTGAGTATTAGTTTGCAATTTATCAGTATAAAAATATTCTTGAAACTGCTATAGTATAAAATAACATTTATTGAACACACATTATATGCATTATATGCCAAACATTCTTTCAAGGTATTGACATACATTAATACATTCAATTTTCACAGCAACCTTAGGAGAGAAGTTCATTTGTGATTTCAGTGTACAAATAAGGAGATTAAGATATAGAGATCTACCTAATTTGTACAAGTTCCTACTACTGGTAAGGATAGAGCTAGACTTTGAATCCAGATAATCTGTTTCCAGAGAATAAGTACTGTCCTGTATTTAAGTGCCCATCTGTTCAGAATATCTCTCCCTATATTTTCATGCCAGAATTGAACTTTTAATTTTGATTAACTAATGAACTTATTGCTGTTGGAGTCACAGTGACTAGTCTCTGAGCACCCCTGCAGTGTGCTAGTAGGAAAAGTCAGGGAGCTGCAGGACAGGCTGCGTGACTGTGACTGTGGATAGAACCAAGAAGTCCTAAGCCTTTGGGAGATTGGAAATGAGCTAAGTCATCCTGGAAAACTGCAGACAAGGTGAAGAAAAGCAGGAGATCGTGTGGAGGACAAGGATGTACATGGGATTTGAAATCAGATAGACTGAAATTGGGATCCTTGAACAAACCATCATTTACTAGTTGTATGACCTTAAGTATATTTCCTAAGGTTAAGTTCTTACCTTGTAAAATAATATAAAATGTATCCACTCTATCTTGTTTCCTGTGAAAATTAAAAATATATATGTATTTTAAAGAACTTTAAGTGCTTAGTGTGGCTTCACAGGTGGTTCAGTGGTAAATAACCCACTTGCCAGTGTAAGAGACATGGGTTCAATCCCTGGTTTGGGAAGATAGCCTGGAGGAGGAAATGGTAACCCACTCTAGTATTCTTTCCTGGGAAGTATTCTTGCCCATAGACAGAGAGGTCTTGTGGGCTACAGTCCATGGGATCTCAAAAGAGTTGAACACAACTGAGTGATTAAATAACAATAACAAAATGCTTAGTACAGTGTTTGTACAGTTTGGGACTCTAGTACCATGAAGTGAAAAGTGAAAAACTGGACTAGGTTGCCATTTCCTTCTCCAGGAGTACTTACTGAACCAGGAATTGAACCCATGTCTCTAACATTGACAGGTGGATTCTTTACCACTGAACCACCTGGGAAATCCCACTAAGCACTTTCAGTTCAGTTCAGTTCAGTTGCTCAGTGGTGTCCGACTCTTTGCGACCACATGAAACACAGCACTCTGTCCATTACCAACTCCCGGAGTCCACCTAAACCCATGTCCATTGAGTCGGTGATGCCACCCAACCATCTCATTCTCTGTCGTCCTCTTCTCCTGTCCTCAATCTCTCCCAGCATCAGGGTCTTTTCAAATGAGTCAGCTCTTCGCATCAGGTGGCCAAAGTATTGGGGTTTCAGTTTCAGTATCAGTCCTACCAATGAACACCCAGGAGTGATCTCCTTTAGGATGGACTGGTTGGATCTCCTGCAGTCCAAGGGACTCTCAAGAGTCTTCTCCAACACCACAGTTCAAAAGCATCCATTTTTCAGCGCTCAGCTTTCTTCATAGTCCAACTCTTACATCCATACATGTCCACTGGAAAAACCATAGCCTTGACTAGATGGACCTTTGTTGACAGAGTAATGTCTCTCCTTTTTAATATGCTGTCTAGGTTGGTCATAACTTTCCTTCCAAGGAGTAAACGTCTTTTATTTTCATGGATGCAATCATCATCTGCAGTGATTTTGGAGATCAAAAAAATAAAGTCAGCCACTGTTTCCACTGTTTCCCCATCTATTTGTCACGAAGTGATGGGACCAGGTGCCGAGATCTTAGTTTTCTGCATGTTGAGCTTTAAGCCAACTTTTCATTCTCCTCTTTCACTTTCATCAAGAGGCTCTTTAGTTCTTCATTTTCTGCCATAAGTGTGGTGTCATCTGCATATCTGGGGTTATTGATATTTCTCCCGGCAAACTTGATTCCATCTTGTGCTTCTTCCAGCCCAGCGTTTCTCATGAGGTACTCTGCAGAGAAGTTAAATAAGCAGGGTGACGAATATACAGCCTTAATGTACTCCTTTTCCTATTTGGAACCAGTCTGTTGTTCCATGTCCAGTTGTAACTGTTGCTTCCTGACCTGCATATAGGTTTCTCAAGAGGCAGGTCAGGTGGTCTGGTATTCCCATTTCTTTCAGAATTTTCCACAGTTTATTGTGATCCACACCGTCAAAGGCTTTGGCATAGTCAATAAAGCAGAAATAGATATTTTTTCTGGAACTCTCTTGTGTTTTTGATGATCTAGCGGATGTTGGCAATTTGATTTCTGGTTCCTCTGCCTTTTCTAAAACCAGCTTGGACATCTGAAAGTTCATGGTTCATGTATTGCTGAAGCCTGGCTTGGAGAATTTTGAGCTTTACTTTACTAGCGTGTAACAGAAGCAGAAGATATTAAGAAGAGGTGGCAAGAATACACTGAACTGTACAAAAGATCTTCATGACCAAGATAATCACAATGGTGTGATCACTCACCTAAAGCCAGACATCCTGGAATGTGAAGTCAAGCGGGCCATAGAAAGTATCACTATGAAAAAAGCTAGTGGAGGTGATGGAATTCCAGTTGAGCTATTTCAAATCCTGAAAGATGATGCTATGAAAGTGCTGTACTCAATATGCCAGCAAATTTGGAAGACTCAGCAGTGACCACAGGACTTGAAAAGCTCAGTTTTCATTCCAATCCCCAAGAAAGGCAATGCCAAAGAATGCTCAAACTACCACACAATTGCACTCATCTCACATGGTAGTAAACTTTATGTTTTTGGGCTCCAAAATCACTGCAGATGGTGATTGCAGCCATGAAATTAAACGACGCTTACTCCTTGGAAGAAAAGTTATGACCAACCTAGATAGCATATTCAAAAGCAGAGACATTATTTGCCAACTAAGGTCCATCTAGTCAAGGCTATGGTTTTTCCAGTAGTCATGTATGGATGTGAGAGTTGGACTGTGAAGAAAGCTGAGCGCCGAAGAATTGGTGCTTTTGAACTGTGGAGTTGGAGAAGACTTGCGACTGCACGGAGTTCCAACCAGTCCATTCTAAAGGAGATCAGTCCTGGGTGTTCTTTGGAACGAATGATGCTGAAGCTGAAACTCCAGTACATTGGCCACGTCATGCAAAGAGTTGACTCATTGGAAAAGACCCTGATGCTGGGAGAGATTGGGGGCGGGAGGAGAAGGGGATGACAGAGGATGAGATGGCTGGATGGCATCACCGACTCGATGGATGTGAGTTTGAGTGAACTCCTGGCGTTGGTGATGGACAGGGAAGCCTGGCGTGCTGCAATTCATGGGGTCGCAAAGAGTTAGACACGACTAAGCGACTGAACTTACTAGTGTGTGAGATAAGTGCAATTGTGTGGTAGTTTGAGCTTTCTTTGGCATTGCCTTTCTTGGGGATTGGAATGAAAACTGACCTTTTCCAGTCCTGTGGCCACTGCTGAGTTTTCCAAATTTGCTGGCATATTAAGTGCAGCACTTTGACAGCATCATCTTTCAGGATTTGAAGTAGCTCAACTGGAATTCCATCACCTCCACTAGCTATGTTCATAGTGATGCTTTCTAAGGCCCACTTGACTTCACATTCCAGGATGTCTGGCTCTAGGTGAGTGATCACACCATTGTGATTATCTTGGTCATGAAGATCTTTTTAGTACAGTTCTTCTGTGTTTTCTTGCCACCTCTTCTTAATATCTCTGCTTCTGTTAAGTCTCTACCATTTCTGTCCTTTACTGGGCCCATCTTTGCATGAAATGTTCCCTTGGTATCTCTAATTTTCTTGAAGAGATATCTAGTCTTTCCCATTCTATTGTTTCCCCCTATTTCTTTGCATTGATCGCTGAGGAAGGCTTTCTTATCTCTCCTTGCTGTTCTTTGGAACTCTGCATTCAAATGGGTATGTCTTTCCTTTTCTCCTTTGCTTTTGGCTTCCTTTCTTTTCACAGCTATTTGTAAGGCCTCCTCAGACAGCCATTTTGCTGTTTTGCATTTCTTTTTCTTGTGGATGTTCTTGATTCCTGTCTCCTATGCAATATCATGAACCTTCGTTCATAGTTCATCAGGCACTCTGTCTATCAGATATAGTCCCTTAAATCTATTTCTCATTTCCACTGTAGAATCATAAGGTATTTGATTTAGGTCATACCTGAATGGTCTAGTGTTTTTCTCCACTTTCTTCAATTTAAGTCTGAATTTGACAATAAGGACCTCATGATCTGAGCCACAGTCAGCTCTTGGTCTTGTTTTTGCTGACTGTATAGAGCTTCTTCATCTTTGGCTGCGAAGAATATAATCAATCTGATTTCGGTGTCAACCATCTGGTGCTGTCCATGTGTAGTCTTCTCTTGTGTTGTCGGAAGAGGGTGTTTGCTATGACTAGTGCATTCTCTTGGCAGAACTCTTGTAGTTTTTGCCCTGCTTCATTCTGTACTCCAAGGCCAAATTTGCCTGTTACTCCAGGTGTTTCTTGACTTCCTCCTTTTGCATTCCAGTCCCCTGTAATGAACAGGATATCTTTTTTCGGTGTCAGTTCTAGAAGGTCTTCTAGGTCTTCATAGAAATGTTCAACTTCAGCTTCTTCAGCGTTACCGGTTGGAACATAGACTTGGGTTACTGTGATATTGAATGGTTTGCCTTGGGAACGAACAGAGATCATTCTGTCATTTTTGAGATTGCACTTTAGATCCTTTAAAAATACATTTAAAAAGAATTTCACAGGAAATAAAAAGGTGGAGTGGATGCAGTTTATATTATTTTACAAAGTAAGAACTTAACCTTAGGAAATTTACTTAAAGTCATATAACTAGTAAATGATGGTTGATTCAAGGATTCTGACTTCAGTCCATCTGAGTCCAATACCCGTGTATGTCCTTCTCCTCTGCATGATTTCCCTGCTTCTCTTCAGAAGCAAATGGAAGCCCACTGCAGTGTTCTTGCGTGGGAAATCCCATGGACAGAGGAGCCTGGTGGCCTACAGTCCATGGGGTCACAAAAGAATTGGACATCACTGAGTGACTAAGCAACAATAGGAAAGTGCTTAGTACAGTCTTTGTACAGTATGAGATTCAGTACCGTAGGGTAGGCTAAGTGTAATGTGGGATATATTGATACTGTCTGACACTGGCAGCTTAAAATCTCCATAGCCAGTTCCTTTAATCAGCTGGGTTATATCCCATTGATTCTTCTCTTTGTGTGTTTCAGGTGTTATTTCAGTTTTTGTGGAAGATACTGCAGAGCTAAACAATCTTTTCTATTTATTATATCTGAAATCCAGTTACAAGTCCTGTATGGGGACTCTGATTGCTCCTCAGTGGGTGATAACGGCAGCACACTGCTTCTTACCGTAAGTGGTGGGGAATGTTCTACTCTATTAAGGCTTCCAGGCTGGGGCTCAACACGCTTGTGGAAATTCTATAAAACTTGTGCTCGTCAGGAAGTCTTAATGATTCGATGGTGAAAGGGAACTCAGGTACACAGATAAAATTTAACTACACATCCTTATGTTTAACATGTCCAGAAAGGAAACAGTTTTATGGTACAGCACAATATTTCATATACACATAAAAATAAACCTGCACACTGTTCTTAACATTTTTAAGATTCATCCAAAACTGTTAGATGTGACTGTATTTCATTTTTCATTGCTGTATAATTTTTCAATGTGAATGTCACACAGTTTGGTTCATTCTTTTCTTGATAGATGTTTCAGTTATTTCTAGCTTTCTGCTATTTTGAAATATTACTGTAAACATACTTGTACCATGTACCTTAGAACTTATTCTTGTATATGTATCTGTGAGAGATATTCTGTATCTATATATGTATTGGTATCAACATATTGATTTGTATCTGTAAGTACACCTGTTGGTATATAAATAGAATATATAATAAGGAGTGGAATTTCTTGGTTGTAGAGCTTGCAGATGTTTATTTGTACACACCCTCCAGCAATTTGTGAGTTCTTCCAACATTGGGTATTGTCAAGCTCTTTAATTTTTTTGCTGATTAAGTATCAGTTATCTTAATTGTGTTACTTTGACTAGTAGTGATGATCAACATCCTCCCTCCCCCTCCTCCTCTTCCTTCTCCTGACAATAATGTATCTTTTGGGAAATACTCTTTTTTGCCTTTCGAACTTTTTGTGTATTACAAAAATACTGCTTCATAGGATTTCTATAAGTGCTCTAGATATTACCCATTTGTCTGTTATACATGTTGAAAATATCTTCCACTCTGTGGCTTTATCTTCTCTTTATGGTGTATTTTCATGCATAAGAGTTCTTAATGTAAAAAAAGAGAGAGAATATATAAATAAATATTTATAAATAATAAATTATACATATATATAAAAATAGAAACCCAGA
>SJYQ01001494.1:490956-521473 GCA_006410935.1 Redunca redunca
ACCAACCCTGGTTTTCTTTTGGTTACTGTTGCCCTGGTATATCTTGTTTACATCTTTTCTTTTCCACCATTCTGTATCTTTTTGATTTAAGCATGTATCTTAATTAATATATAGCAGGACTTAAAAAAATATAATTTGTCTTTTAATTGGTGAATTTAGGCCATTTGTGGTTATTTTGATTATTGCTATGTTTATATTTGCTTTTTACCTGTTTTGAATTTCTACTGTATTTTGTTTGGGTAAAAAATACTTTTGCTTTCTTCTTAGATTAGTAATTTAGATAACTTTTAAATTTTCCTTTTTTCTATTCTTTCAGTTATTACTTTGTAAATTTTAATGGCTTCCCTGGTGGCTCAGCTGGTAAAGAATCCACTTGCAATGCGGAGCACCTAGGTTCGATCCCTGGGTTGGGAAGATCCCCTGGAGAAGGGAACAGCTACCCACTCTAGTATTCTGGCCTAGAGAATTCCATGGACTGTATAGTTCGTGGGGTCATGAAGAGTAGGACACGACTGACTTTGACTTTTCAAATTTTAATATGAATATTTAATAAAGTCTTAAGTTAAACAATATCCTAATGCTCATCCTAAAGTCCTTCTCAGTTACTTCCCCTCATATTTCTCAGAGGCATCTACTATTCTGGTACTTTTTCACCGTAATTTAGTTTTCTGAAACATTGTTTATTTTATTTTTGGTTGTGCTGGGTCTTCTTTGCTGCAAGTGGGCTTTCTCTAGTTGCAATGAATGGGGGCTACTCTTTGTTGCAGTGCGTGGGTTTCTCACTGTGGAGCATGGGCTCTAGAGCACAGTAGCTGTGTACAGGCTCAGTTGTCCCGCGGCATGTGCGATCTTCCCGGGCCAGGGATCACACTGGTGTCTCCTACATTGTCAGATGGATTCTTTACCACTGAGCCATCAGGAAAGCCCTCCTCCATGCCATAGAGTTGTTCTAAGCTGAAATTCACTTACCATAATTTGCCCAAGAATCATCTGTTTACTTATGAATTTTCTTCAATACAAGCAGGCTTCTAAATTATAAATATATATTACGATGCTGTTGTTGTTCAGCTGCAAAGTTGTGTCTGACTCTGCAATCCCGTGGACTGGAGCATGCCAAGCTCCCCTTCCTTCACTATTTTCTGGAGTTTACTCAAACTCCGTGTCCATTGAGTCAGTGATGCTATCTAACCATCTCATCCTCTGCCGTCCCCTTCTCCCAGCATGAGGGTCTTTTCCAGTGACTCGACTCTTTGTGTCAGGTGGCCAAAGTATTGAAGCTTCAGCATCAGCCCTTCCAATGGATATTCAGGATTGATTTCCTTTAGGATTGACTAGTTTGATCTCCTTGTAGTCCAAGGCACTCTCAAGTCTTCTCCAGCACCACAGTTTTATCTTATAAACTCCCAACAGAGTGGCAAGAATAGATTGAGACAAATTATACTTCTGTTAGGAGACAAATAAATTTAGCATTTGAGATTGCAGCAGAAAAGTGGTGTTCAGTACCGATACGGTATTTATTTCACTGTTATGGTTGGAGAGATCCCTGAGTGGGAGACTCAGGGGCCTCAGAGAAGTGTCCTGTTCTGAATTTAGAATCTTGAGCCATGTTAGTGAGTGGATTTCAACTGGATCTCAGTGGAACATCCAGTATTTTTGACTCTTATTCTTGTAAAGGACCATCAGAAAACCCTGTTAATTCAGTGAATTTTTGATTGAGATGAGTAGAGCATAGCATATTTGGATGATCCTCCCTAGCTTTAAAATATTTCAACTCTCTAAGCTATTAATTATTTCATTTGTACAATCTCATATTTCCTGTTTACCCTTAACACCCAAAGAAGTCCACTTATAGAAACTACTTTCAGAGAAGCCTTGATTATCCACTTGTGCACTTCTTTCAGCTATTTCTGGGTGTCACATTGAAGCTTCTCCCTGGAAATATGCTAAAATTGGAGACCAAGCTATTCTATGCTTAAGTCCTGGAGGTACCATTCACATTATAGTCTGGATTAATGGCAACCATAAAGAAGGCTGAGTGCTGAAGAATTGATGCTTTCAAACTGTGGTGTTGGAAAAGACTCTCGAGAGTCCCTTGGACAGCAAGGAGATCAAACCAGTCAGTCCTAAAGGAAATCAACCCTGAATATCCATGAGAAGGACTAATGCTGAAGCTGAAACTCCAATACTTTGGCCACCTGATGTGAAGAGCTGATTCATTGGAAAAGACCCTGATGCTGGGAAAGACTGAGGGCAGGAGAAGGAGGTGACAGAAAATGAGATGATTGTATGGGATCATCAACTCAGTAGACATGAATTGGAGCAAACTCTGGGAGATAATGAAGGATAGGGAAGGCTGGCGTGCTGCAGCGTCTGGGGTTGCAAAGAGTTGGACATGACCAAGCAACTGAACAACAACAGTGGCAACCCACTACATTTTATGGCATGACCTACATGACCGCAAGTGGCAGCTATGCAGAAAGGTTTAGATGGACAAAGATGAGAGGAGGTTAAATGGATTACTACGGAAGGAAAGTGCATGTGACTGTGTGTGTGTGTGAGGGAGACAGAAAGAGAGAGAGAGAGATTAGCCTTGTGATATGTAATAGTAGATAGTATCAACCTTTTTTCTCTCCATTTTTCCAGAGATCTCCAGGTTATCTTAACTGGTGGAGCCATCACTTTTCAAGAGTTAATTGGGGAGATTCTGCCTTATGAGGAGGTCATCATTCACCCAAACTTCACTTTCACTTCTCCTAAAAATGATCTTATGCTGATAAAGTTGTCTGTACCTCTCACCTTCTTCTCTGCCAGCATGTTTCAGTTGCCTGTTTCCAATTCAAGTGACATTGCAGATTGCTTGGTTTACACCTGGGTGGAGGATAAAAGATCTTTTGGTGAGTGACTGTCAAAAAAGAATAATTAGCTGTATTCTTGGATATGTTCACATCTTCAGGATCTCTGAGGAGTCAGGGGAAGGAATTGGAACTAATTTTTAAGCATCCAATTGTAACGGTAGAAATAGAGCAATGGTGTCAGTTCTTTAGAATAGAAGGGGTCATTTCCTTTAGGGCTTTGGGAATCTAATCCTGAATCAATGTGTTGCGTGTATATGTCACATTGGTACAGACTGCAGAGGGCTGAGGCTCAGGGATTTATGTTTGAGTTTTGGTTCTGCCATTTATTATATGATTACTGAAAGATCCTTTAACTTCTCTGAATCTTAATTTGCAAATTGATGAAAATCATATTTTTCCTTTACCTGCCTATCAGTGATATGGTTATCACTTACAACAATGATAGATGCTATCATTTGTTGAACACTAATTATGTCCCAGGCACTAAGCATCCTATATGTATTATTCAGTCATCATCATATATCATGTAGATCAGTTTTTTTAGGATTTATATCTTATAAATGAGGAAACTGAGACTCAGGGAGGTTAACTAGTTGTTCAAAGTCATAAACTTCGTGGTGGCAGAGCTTGGATTCAGATATTGTTTGGAGTGTCTTGGTTGGTACCACACCTTGATGCTGATCATCTTTCAAAGATGATAAATAAACAGGAGGACATATTTAATCCATGATCTATTCCTTCAGTTCTTTCTCTGTAGTCCATTCTAACTGAAAAGAAGCCCTGATGGAGAGGGAGGCAAAATACCTTATGAAAATGAAAATAGGAATGAAAGTCTCCTTTATTTATTATGCTTAGGAAATAGAAGAGGTTACCTGCAGAGCCTCATGACTGAACTGAGTGCTGATTCAGTCTGCAGAACATTACTGCATAAAACGTTCTTTGATGACTTGTTCTGTGTGGGATGCTTAAGTAAAAACACAGATGAATGCCAGGTAACTTTTCTCATTTCATTTGCCCATAAGCTCAGTCTCTGTTCTTTCTCTTTGTCTTTGTGTCTCTATTACCTCTCATCCTTCATGAGGGTCTGTATTTTGCAGACAGACTGAGAGCTCAGAGAGTAAAGGGCTGAAGAATGATGACTCTGTCTCCTCCATCCTATGTGAGAGATGAGAAATAGATTGTTGAGGAGTGTAAGGCTGTCTTCCAGCTACCATTCTGAAATTTCTGTCCAGGGATGACTGGGAGGTAGCAGTGGTTAATGCAGTGGAAAGCTTTCACACTATTGTATCCCGGGTCCTTTTGCATGGCAGATATAGTGGCCTTTGCTTTTGTTCAAGAGTTGACAAATTTCCAGGTGGGAAGGAAGTTCTGATCCCCTCTGTTCTGTCTGGCAGGTGACCACAGCTGCACCAGCCACATGTGGCAATCAATTACAAGGAATTATGTCTTGGACAACTGGATGTTTTCTGACAGATCATTCTGCTGTCTTCACTAACATCTACAGCCACATTCCATGGATCAAGAGCATTATTTCTACACAAGCTGATTCACAACTCTAGATACCCTCCCTACATCCCAGCTGATCCATGGAAACCACTTTCTGTATCTTAGTCCCAATTTTTCCTGGGATCTAGGCTTGAGTGGAGTGTCAAAAGAAATCATTGATGACTCCTGAGTGTTGACATTTCTTTAGTTTCTTTAACTACTTCTTTGCTTATTCCCACCTCATGAACAAGTGTTTATAACATTGAAAACAGGATGCTGGTCTCAAGAAGTGTAGTCCTACCAACTCAGATACTTCTGTTAAAATACTGCCTGTTTTATCCTAAGGATACAGAAGACAAGTGGATATGAGGAACAATAACTACTAGGAGTCTGTTTGGGTACGATGCAAACTACATACCTGAGCAGTAATTTGCTGAAATTAGTTAGATAATTTAGTAATTCTTCTAGTGACCAAATGTCTCCTGGGTGAGTGAGTGAAAGACAGAGAGAGTGTATGTGTATATGGGTGTTATAGGTAATGTTTCCATTACCTACTTAAAAGATCTGTGAAATCAAAATTTTCTGAGGTTTGCTGAGGCCACCCATAGGTCAGTGTACTTTTAGAATATGGATTTATATGAATTTTGTAATTCATATTACAAATATCAAGGATTTCATAAATGGTTGGATTGGTTTCTTTTCAATATATTTTCCTTCCAATACATTTTCCTTTCTTACAGGGAAATGCAATAGTGAAATTCATGAGGATTTTGGCTGAGAGATTTTATTCATGACCCTGAATGCATTCTCTAGGCCATGCATATATTTGTGAGCACACACTTTTATTCTCAAGCACACCCAAAAGACACTTGTTTGTCGTTCCACAAATATATTCGCCACATACTAAGTTTCATTAATCCATGATAGAGTAAACTGATTTTCATCTAAAATCTGCTAATTTTTATATAAAATACTGAGTGATCAAGAAATTTTAGTATCTGAAATGTAAAACACATTTTTATTTTGTCCAATGCAGTGAAATATTGGGATTCTTTTGGTCAAACTGATGATTGATATAAATTGCTTACTTTCACAAAGCTTCTTAAAATCAAAGACATTATTCCTTTTAAGAAGAGATAAGAAAGCCTTCCTCAGCGATCAATGCAAAGAAATAGAGGAAAACAACAGAATGGGTAAGACTAGAGATCTCTTCAAGAAAATTACAGATACCAAGGGAACATTTCATGCAAAGATGGGCTCAATAAAGGACAGAAATGGTATGGACCTAACAGAAGCAGACAATATTAAGAAGAGGTGGCAAGAATACACAGAAGAACTGTATAAAAAAGATCTTCAAGACCCAGATAATCACAGTGGTGTAATCACTCACCTAGAACCAGACATCCTGGAATGTGAAGTCAAGTGGGCCTTAGGAAGCATCACTACGAACAAAGCTAGTGGAGGTGATGGAATTCCAGTTGAGTTGTTTCAAATCCTGAAAGATGATGCTGTGAAAGTGCTGCACTCAATATGCCAGCAAATGTGGAAAACTCAGTGGTGGCCACAGGACTGGAAAAGGTCAGTTTTCATTCCAATCCCAAAGAAAGGCAATGCCAAAGAATGCTCAGACTACCACACAATTGCAATCATATCACATGCTAGCAAAGTAATGCTCAAAATTCTCCAAACCAGGCTTCAGCAATACATGAACCGTGAACTTCCTGATGTTCAAGCTGGTTTTCAAAAAGGCAGAGGAACCAGGAATCAAATTGCCAACATCCATTGGATCATGGAAAAAACAAGAGAGTTGCAGGAAAACATCTATTTCTGCTTTATTGACTTTGCCAAAGCCTTTGACTGTGTGGATCACAAAAAACTGTGGAAAATTCTGAAAGAGATGGGAATACCAGACCACCTGACCTGCCTCTTGAGAAATCTGTATGCAGGTCCGGAAGCAACAATTAAAACTGGACATGGAACAACAGACTGCTTCCAAATAAGAAAAGGAGTGCGTCAAGGCTGTATATTTGTCACCCTGCTTATTTAACTTATATGCAGAGTACATCATGAGAAACCCTGGGCTGGAAGAAGCACAAGCTGGAATCAAGATTGCCAGGAGAAATATCAATAAGCCCAGATATGCAGATGACACCACCCTTATGGCAGAGAGTGAAGAGCAGCTAAAAAGCCTCTTGATGAAAGTGAAAGAGGAGAGTGAAAAAGTTGGCTTAAAGCTCAACATTCAGAACACGAAGATCATGGCATCTGGTCCCATCACTTCATGGGAAATAGATGGGGAAACAGTGGAAACAGTGTCAGACTTTATATTTTGGGGCTCCAAAATCACTGCAGATGGCGATGAAATTAAAAGACACTTACTCCTTGGAAGAAAAGTTATGAGCAACCTAGATAGCATATTGAAAAGCAGAGACATTACTTTGCCAACTAAGGTCTATCTAGTCAAGGCTATGGTTTTTCCAGTAGTCATGTATGGATGTGAGAGTTGGACTGTGAAGAAAGCTGAGCGCCGAAGAATTGGTGCTTTTGAACTGTGGTGTTGGAGAAGACTCTTGAGAGTCCCTTGAACTGCAAGGAGATCCAACCAGTCCATTCTGAAGGAGATCAGCCCTGGGATTTCTTTGGAAGGAATGATGCTAAAGCTGAAGCTTCAGTACTTTGGACACCTCATGTGAAGAGTTGACTCATTGGAAAAGACTCTGATGCTGGGAGGGATTGGGGGCAGGAGGAGAAGGGGACAACCGAGGATGAGATGGCTGGATGGCATCACTGACTCGATGGATGTGAGTCTGAGTGAACTCTGGGAGTTGGTGGTGGACAGGGAGGCCTGGCGTGCTGCGATTCGTGGTGTCGCAAAGAGTTGGACACGACTGAGCGACTGAACTGAACTGAACTGATGGTGATCAGAAATAATGTGTTAAGTGCTAAGTATATTGGAATGCATTGCAGGGATTCAGGAATTGGCAACAGTTAGTAATTTTAAGTTTCCAACTGTTTCATTTTTTGTTGCCTACTTAATCCCTACTACAAGTTGTTGAGAGATATTCTCTGTCCTTACAGGATATGGCAGATGGTGTATTGTCCTTAGCCATTTGAGCTAGTTGCAACCTGAACTTTTCATTGGCATGCCTTTCCTGACAACTTTCCTGTACTTCTGTCCTCCTTTTTCTGGCCTCATTCTTACAGTTCTCAATGTCTTTATCCTAGATTTAATCAGGTCCTCTACTTGCAAGCCTGTCTTATTGATTGGGTCACCAATACTTCAACCATTGGCCATTTTTGCTTCTTCATATCTTATGACTTTGTATTTTCCTGGTATGAATTGCTTTCTTTCTATCTCACCATGCTCTCCAATGTAAAAAGGAAAGGGTAAATCATTGCCTCTATCTATTTATCTATCTATGAATGTGCTTCCTTGGTGGCTCAGATGGTAAAGAATCTGCTGCAATGGGGAAGGTCTAGGTTTGATCCCTGGGTCAGAAAGATCCTCTGGAGAAGGAAATGGCACCCACTTCAGTATTCTTGCTTGGAAAAACCCATGGACAGAGAAGCCTGGTGGGCTACATTCCATGGGTCACAAAGAGTCAGACACAACTGAGATACTAACACATGAATGGACAGTTAATCAATCTACTAATTTGTGGAGAGTGTGAATACCTTTCTACTTATCCAGTCAATTTCTTCTAAACTCAATTCTGTATATGAAAGAAAGTGAAAGTGTTAGTCACTCATTCCTGTCTCACTCTTTGCAAGGCTATGGACTGTAGCCCACCAGGCTCCTCTGTCCTTAGGATTCTTGGCAAGAATACTAGAGTGGGTTCAGAAGACTGAACCCAGATCTCCCATATCACAGGCAGATTCTTTATCATCTGAGCCATCAAGGAAGCCCCAATCTTGCATGTGGTTTCAAAGCCTTTTCATTTCTGTCCCACATTTAACTTGCTTTATCAGTAACTTCAGGTAGCCTCTGCCCTGTCTTCCCTCATGTCCACCTCCCTCTCCTGACGTATCCACCAATCACTGTTGTATTCCCTTTCTGGTTCCTTTTTCTCTTTCCATGGATTGGGGTTAATATCCCATAGCCTTCTCTTTAGCTTACGTCCATTGCACTTAAATGGACCCCTGATACAAAACAGCAGATTTCAATGTGGTAAGTGAAGAACACAACAAAAATGGGAACATGAAGGATGGCCTGGTCAGGCGGCTGGTTCTCCTCTGCAGTGTGGAGGAGAACTATCTTGTCTCCAGCCTTCTGATTCAATCATGTCTGATCTGTAGCTCATGAGAGAGATCACCTTTCATGGGTCTATAACTTATAGATTATTTCAAAGATCCTTTCTGAACTCATGTGTAAGTGTTGCCTATTAACTTCTATTTATCCCCAGTTTATTCTTTTTTTTAATTTATTTATCTTAGACCTATTCCAGTGTCCTGAAGAGTTCATTCCAATATCTGATTATGGGTCTTCGTTTCCATTGGTTCCCTTGGTAAACTATTCTACTTGCACCACCTCTATTATTACCACATGCTTGCCTATTTTTGCAGACTTCTGACATCACATCTTTCCGTCCTCAGTCTACCTTCTTCTTTGTAAATATGTGATATACAGTAGATTGTGTTTCCTTTATTAGAATTGACAGACTATGTAAATTTAGAAAATAATTGGGCTTTGGATTTTAGATTTATTTGATATACAAAACAAAAGAGTTAAACCTGTGGATGCTGTGGTTGCCTTCTCAGCATCCACTTTTACCTCTCTTCTATTATGTCATTTATCATGCACTAGGGATGTGACCTGCTTGTCCTAAGCTTAGCAGTGAAATCCCTTTGTTTGGTTCAGGAGTGGATATATGACACAGTTGGTCATAATAAACATCAAACTCTTTATTTATGTTCAGTGTTGGGATAACACAAAGTGAGCTGTTTTGAGACATTGCTCTGGGCATATGAGCATGGCCTATGAATGAGAAGCAAAGTTGCTGCTGTCATTTTGCAGTGACCACTGGGGAAACTGCCTGGGGATGAAGCCCATACACAGAAGTCAAAAGAAGAGAATTGCCCAGAAGTGGAGTGGAAGTCCTAATAAACTGTGACAGAATGTAGGCCTTTTCTCTAGACATTTTTCAGTTATCATCTACTAAGTTCCTTTCAATGTGTAAGACAGTTTGAGTCAGGCTTTCAGTTGCTACAATTACAACCATCTCCAATAATACAGTTTCCAAAACCTCTTCCATCTCTGCATCAAGCTATGCTTAATGCTTGTGCTATCTAGGTATACTTGTGCTATATAGCATTAGGTATACTTAATGCTAGAACAAATGCTTTATATGTTTATTCTTATTTTCATGGCATATCTGTGGGGTCATTTTAATGGACACAGATCTATAACTTCTCAGATCCTCTCAACCACCTCTTTCTTTCCAAGGGCACTGCCTGCATCCTGGGTCATACTGCCATCACCTTTTCTGGGCTCTTTCCAAGCTGACTGGGGCCACATGAAGCTCTGAGCATGAATAGCTCTCATGTCCCTGAAAAGTGAAAGCAAAAGTTGCTCAGTCATGTCTGACTCTTTGTGACCCCATGGACTATACAGTCCATGGAATTCTCCAGGCCAGAATACTGGAGTGGGTAGCCTTTCCCTTCTCCAGGGGATCTTCCCAACCCAGGAATTAAACCTGTGTCTCCTGCATTGCAGGCAGATTCTTTACCAGCTGAGCCACAAGGCAAGCCCAAGAATACTGAAGTGGGTAGCCTATCCCTTCTCCAGTGGATCTTCCTGACCCAGGAATCAAACTGGGGTCTCCTGCATTTCAGGTGGATTCTTTACCACCTGAGCTACCAGGGAAGCCCATAAGCTGGGCCTATCCAGGCCAACTTGCCATACTACTTTAAAACTTGTCTGAAAAGAAACATTTTCAAACCTTGCTTTGGGCTTCCTGGGTGACTGTGAAGGGAAAGATGATGGTATCGTAAATTCTGAATAGTTATATCCTGGGATATGAACCTTGACCTATGAGAAATGAGATGGGGAGCCATACAGATAAACTGCCAGGGGCTGGTCTGAGCTGTGTTTTTGTCTATCACATCTTCCTATAGCTTTACTTGATGTGTCTTTTTACCTTACTTCCACTTTCTTCTCACCCTTCCTTTCCTGGTGTTCAAATTGTGTTAGTTCTTGAATCCTTGCCTCTGCTGCTGAAAGGACCATGTTTATTCTAAAAAGGTAACACCTCAAGTATTAGCTTGTTCCTATCACTCAGTAGCAGCTCCTGGATTTGCATCTGGGTCTCATAGGAAGCCAGATTTCCATAAATGTTTCTAAATATTTACTTTGCATGCATGCTTGCATGCTAAGTCACTTCAGTCATGTCCAACTCTGCAACCCCATGGACAGCAGCCCATCCGGCTCCTCTGTCCACGGGATTCTCCAGGAAAGAATACTGGAGTGGGTTGCCATTTCCTTCTCTGATTTAATTGCTAAATCACATCTAACTCTTTGGAACCCCATGGACCATAGCCCACCAGGCCCCTCTGTCCATGGGATTTTTCAGGCAAGAATACCGGAGTGGATTGCCATTTCCTTCTCCTAATAATTACTTTACAGTTTGTAATTTGCTTTTCACAGAACAGTAACAAACAGTTTAAGGACCACTGGTCATGGACCACACTTTACATAGTGCTGTTCATACTAGCACTACAGAAGCCTCAGAGTCTCCAGTGTTGTTCTTTTGGCCTCTTCACCCCAGGCATCCTTCCAGCCACACTTGCTGGGAGTGGACTTGACTGGTTGGGAAGGTGTCAAAGGGACTTTATTTAGTCCATTCATTTATGCATTAAGTTAGTTCATACTTCATTGCATACCTTCTTTATTGGGAGATGGAATTCATGCTTTTGGGCCCTGGAACATATCCCAAGAGTTTGTAATGGCATTGTGTTTGATGCAGGGGGAAGATCGGAATTTGTTTTCCTAGGCTTTTAGTTTATCTATAGATATCTATGGGGCTTCCCTCGTAGTGCAGTCAGTAAAGAATCTGCCTGCAGTGCAGGGGACCTGGGTTCGATTCCTGAGTTGGGAATACTGCTTGGAGAAGGAAATGGCAACCCACTCCAGTATTCTTGCCTGTGGAATCTCATGGACAGAGGAGCCTGGCAGGCTACAATCCATGGAGTTGCAAAGAGAGTCACAAGAGTCAGACACAACTTAGCGACTGGACCATTAGCATAAATATCTATAATATTCAAAAGTATTTTAGCTTATATTTCACTTAGGTGTATCCTGTCTTCCTGAATTGAGGCCCAAAGCTCTGCCACTTAAAATATTTCTAAGTTTATTAGACATGAGAAGAGGTGCATTTGTAAGGAAAATACTAGATGGTAGGAGTTTATATGAAACTGTATAATCAGATAAGTCTAATTTAGAAAACCAGCCTCACTATTAATAAGCTGTGTGTCTGGGGGAAAATTATTTAAGCCCTCTGGTCCTTAGTCTTGTCAGTCCAAAAGCAGAGATAATAATAACTAGTCACTCTCAGGGTTCAGTCTATAGAGTCGGGCTGCTGGCATTTGCATCCTGGCTTTATTATTTATACATAATGAGAATCTTGAGTGTGTTACATAGCTTCTGTTTCATTCTCCTTACCTATGTGTAATACACTAAGTCCTCACTTTTTACAAACTTAAAGGGGAAACAGTGACAGATTTTATTTTCTTGGGCTCCAAGATCACTGCAGATGGTGACTGTAGCCATTAAAAAATGCTTGTTCCTTGGAAGAAAAAGTATGACCAACCTAGTTCAGTTCAATTCAGTTTAGTTCAGTTGCTCAGTCGTGTCCAACTCTTTGCGACCCCATGAATTGCAGCACGCCAGGCCTCCATGTCCATCACCAACTCCTGGAGTTCACTCAGACTCACGTCCATCGAGTCAGTGATGCCATCCAGCCATCTCATCCTCTGTCGTCCCCTTCTCCTCCTGCCCCCAATCCCTCCCAGCATCAGGGTCTTTTCCAATGAATCAACTCTTCACATGAGGTGGCTAAAGTACTGGAGTTTCACCTTCAGCATCAGTCCTTCCAATGAACACCCAGGACTGATCTCCTTTAGGATGGACTGGTTGGACCTCCTTGCAGTCCAAGGGACTCTCAAGAGTCTTCTCGAGCACCACAGATCAAAAGCATCAATTCTTCGGCACTCAGCTTCATTCACAGTCCAACTCTCACATCCATACATGACCACTGGAAAAACCATAGCCTTCAGTAGACGGATCTTTGTTGGCAAAGTAATGTCTCTGTTCTTCAGTATGCTATCTAGGTTGGTCATAAATTTCCTTCCAAAGAGTAAGCATCTTTTAATTTCATGGCTGCAATCACCATCTGCAGTGATTTTGGAGCCCCCCAAAATAAAGTCTGACACTGTTTCCACTCTTTGCTCATCTATTTGCTATGAAGTGATGGGACCAGATGCCATGACCTTCATTTTCTGAATGTGGAGCGTTAAGCCAACTTTTTCACTCTCCTCTTTCACTTTCATCAAGAGGCTTTTTAGTTCCTCTTCACTTTCTGCCATAACAGTGGTGTCATCTGCATATCTGAAGGTTAGGTGTATTAAATGCATTTTTACATGTGATATTTTCAATTTGTGATGAGCTTCTCTAGATGTAACCCATTGTCCAAGAAGTCTAGGAATATCTATATACTTTTACCATACAATCCAAAAATGAGCTCCAAATTTGCTCATTTGGATATTTACCCAAAGAAGTTGGAAACTTATGTCCAGACAGAAACCTGCACAGGTATGTTTACCGTGACTATATTTATAATTCCCCCAAATTGGAAGCAGCCAGGATGCCTATTATGGGTTGAATTGCATCCCTCAAAATTCATTTGCTGAACTGCTAACTCCCAGTAGCACAAAATGTGAACTTAATTAGAAATAGATCAATGCCAACGTCATTAGTTAAGATGAGGTTATACTGGAATAGGGTGAGCTCCATCCTACACAATTATGTAATTGTAATATGGAAAGGTTTAATGCACGCACACAGACACACATAATGTGGAACACACACATAGATATTATATAGCTGAATATTCAACCCTGTATTTTCATTGGAAGAACTGATGCTGAAGCTGAAGCTCCAATACTTTGGCCACCTGATGTGAAGAGCCAACTCATTGTAAAAGACCCTGATGCTGGGAAAGACCAAGGGCAGGAGGAGAAGAGGGTGACTGAGGATGAGATGGTTGGATGGCATCACCAACTCACTGGACATGAATTTCAGCAAATTCAGGAAGATGGTGAAGGACAGGGAAGCCTGATGTGCTACAGTCCATGGTCACAAAGAGTCGGACACAGCTTAGTGACTGAACAACAACAAATGTTATATACGTATTCAGAGAAAGGTAGGATAGTTTATTAAAACAGCATTTACTCAATAAGAATATATATTCATGTATATACACAGAGAACTTCTATATTAATACAGTAGAAATCTATAATAGTATTTAGCTTTAGGAGATGGCTCAGTAGAATCAAACAAATGGGGAGTGGGACATTTACATTTTAGCCTGGGTCCTTCCATGTGAAATTTTAACTTTGATCTGTGCTAATTTTATGAGAAATGACAGTTGGTTTTGAAAGTGTAAAAAAATAAATATTAAAAATATGATTTTGCTATTTTACTAAGCATCCCAAGCATCTTCACTTCTATGTTTCTTAAAAATCTTTTTTATCAGTCTTCAGTGTTGTTTCTAAACCACTGTTATCCCTCAATTCAAGCTGATGAGGGAGGTTACCCAATCGCATTTGGAGACCTAGAGGGGAATGTATGGCTGGACAACCCCACTTGGAACACATGGGGGTTAGAGAGATGGGAATGGGGTGTGGGATTAACAGGTGTGTGGTGGAGTAGGTGGCAGATCCTCTCCGTTCATCTCTGACCAGGATGCGTAACTATGGCCAAGAGGGTGTGTGGTACACAGAGGGCAGAGGTCATCTGGGAAGATGGGCTTCATGCAGGCCTGGAGATGGACAGAGAATCTGGACAGACGTCCATTTGGTGGCCTCTTAGGTTTTCGACAAGTGTCTTGACTCCGCTGGTGCGTTCACAGCTCTGGGGTGGCTTAGGCTCCACAGGGCTCCGTGTAGTCAGGGAGAAGCTCATAGCAGCTCAGTTGGCTGACTGTTGACAGCTGGGATTGTGTGGTGGTGTGTAGGGGTCTGGGAGGGAGGCAGCTGGTTGTTGAGAAGTTCCTGACTGGGAACTTTCAAGTGTGCCCACTGCACAAAACTTAAACTTCCATGGTCTCCAACTTGATTAGCCTCAGGAGGGAAGAGTGAAAGTTTCTTCAGCTTTTCCTTGACTACCTCCCTAGTGTGTATCTGCCTGTGTAAATTGTTCCTCAGTGAATAACCATCTTTGGGGACAGACTAGGGAGAGGAGAAAAGAGGCAGAGAGAACGAGAGACAGGGAGACAGCTGGATCCTTCTCAGCACCATTATTTCTGGACTTCTTCAAGTTTCTGTGTGTGGCCAGTTGTTCCTCATTGTGGGTGGAGATAGCAGAATCAGACTGTCTGCCAAATACTGCTTCCTACTAGCTTTACAGGGGTTGGGCCGAGTTGATGCCGAAAGGGTGGTAGAAGTTACATTCTGTCTCCTTCTCTGGAGGTGAGTGTCTTCCACGCGATTTCCCTCTGTGAAAAGCATCACAATGGGAAGTCCTGAGCGGAGCTGCCTCCTGGCTAGCTTCACTAGCTTCACTAGGACATCTAGTGAACTGAGAAAGCTGCAGAGGAGACGAGCTGTGCGTCAGACCATCCCTCTGTAGCAAGGAGCAGGTTGAGGGGTGTAGACCCAGCCCTCTGCCTGAGAGAGCTAAGACCCTGTCCTCTCCTTTCTCACTGTCTCTTCCTTATTCACTTGCCATTTGTAAGGGATCTGCAGCAAGAGAGACTGCAGGCTAACTGGACAACGGTTTAGAGAAGAATGAGTGAAGGGAAAGCTAGTCAGATTAGACATTATTTATTGTATGGTTCTTCATCTACTAATTGTTATATTCAGTGTATGATATTTACAGAGCACACATGTTGTCAGACTCTATTCCTGTCACTTGTTGTGATATAAGAATATAAAGAATGTGCATTCAAGGTTCAGTTCAGTTCGGTTCAGTCACTCAGTCATGTCTGACTCTTTGTGACCCCATGAACTGCAGCATGCCAGGCCTCCCTGTCCTTCACCTACTCCGGAGTTCACTCAGACTCATGTCCATTCAGTCGGTGATGCCGTCCAGCCATCTCATCCTCTGTCGTCCCCCTTTCCTCCTGCCCCCAATCCCTCCCAGCATCAGAGTCTTTTCCAGTGAGTCAGCTCTTTGCATGAGGTGGCCAAAGTACTGGAGTTTCAGCTTTAGCATCATTCCTTCCAAAGAACACCCAGGACTGATCTCCTTTAGGATGGACTGGTTGGATCTCCTTGCAGTCCAAGGAACTCTCAAGAGTCTTCTCCAACACCACAGTTCAAAAGCATCAATTCTTCGGCGCTCAGCTTTCTGCACAGTCCAACTCTCACATCCATACATGACCACAGGAAAAACCATAGCCTTGACTAGATGGACTTTTGTTGGCAAAGTAATGTCTCTGCTTTTGAAAATGCTGTCTAGGTTGGTCATAACTTTTCTTCCAAGGAGGAAGCGTCTTTTAATTTCATGGCTGCAATCACCATCTGCAGTGATTTTGGAGCCCAAAAATATAAAGTCTGACACTGTTTGCATTGTTTCCCCATCTATTTCCCATGAAGTGATGGGACCAGATGCCATGATCTTCGTTTTCTGAATGTTGAGCTTTAAGCCAACTTTTTCACTCTCCTCTTTCGCTTTCATCAAGAGGCTCTTTNAGGTTATTGATATTTCTCCTGGCAATCTTGATTCCAGCTTGTGCTTCTTCCAGCCCAGCGTTTCTCATGAGGTACTCTGCAGAGAAGTTAAATAAGCAGGGTGACAATATACAGCCTTGACGTACTCCTTTTCCTATTTGGAACCAGTCTGTTGTTCCACGTCCAGTCTAACTGTTGCTTTGGCCTTCAAGGTACTTAATTCTAATGAAGGGATTTTGATTGGGATGGGATTTTGATTTTAATGGGATTTTGATAAATGAATAAACAAGTAAAAGCCTGATAGATATCAGATATTGATTAGAGCCAAGTGAAAGCCATCTGGTTGCAGAGGAATTGTAATCTCAGAGCTAGAAATCATCAACTAGAAACTGGCCAGGTTTTTCCTGTATAGAGGAGACATATTCAGTGAAGGCAGAGATGGAAGATCATGTTTATCATAAAAGTAAAGCGGAAGACATGGATAATTCATTCTAGGGAGCCAGCTCCCCTGAAGTCAGTGAAGGACTTTGTTTCAAAAATAGCTTTTATCTCATAACAATGTTTTGGACTGATCCAAATTCCCAACAGCAGGCCCAAAATGATGAATATAAGAGGCAACTAATTTAAAATGAATGTAATTGAAATGGAGCCTGTTTTAAACAGATACAGAGGAAAGAAGTAACTGTGTCTGGCTGTGATTAACTAGGAATTCTGTCTCATAGGCTCCTCTGGTGGCTCAGGTGGTAAAAAATCTGCCTGTAACACAGGTCTGATCCCTGGGTCTGGAAGATCCCTTGGAGAAGGGAATGGCAACCCACTCTAGTATCCTTGCCTGGAAAACTCCATGGACAGAGGAGCCTGATGGGCTCCATCGGGTTGCAAAGAGTCCGACACGACTGAGTGACTAACATTTTTTTGTCTTGTAACTGTTTATGTACAGCAGTTTCTGCAGGACATAGACAAAACAGGCACAGAAGACAATTTAGGGCATTCAGACTGGAAGGGGTCATTGTATAAACGAGAATGTTGCCTTCCAGAAAGTAGATAGGGTAGCAGGTGAGAGCAAAGCTGTGAACTGATAGGCAAGGGTGCCTATTGGGGATGGTGGTTTTTCCTGCCTAGGGTGGTATTGGTGACCATTGCTCATCTTTTTGGACCTATGTTTTTATCTTAATATATTACACATTCCTTCATAAAGTATCTACTATTAACTATGTGTAGAAATTAGTCATGTTGTAGAGCCTAGGGGTAGTGTGTATTTCTTCAAGTTGAAAATGTTTTTCATCTTTCTGAGGTTAGAAGTATGTTATCTCTGCCTTGCTCTCTAGACTTCACAAGGAACAAAAGTCCAAGCTACATGTTGGGGAATCACTCCAGTGCCACTGAATTCTATCTCCTTGGCTTCTCTGGATCTAGAGAACTACGCCATATCCTCTTTGCCACCTTCTTCGTCTTCTACCTAGTGACATTAATCGGTAACACAGTCATCATTGTGATTGTGTGTCTTGATAAACGTCTGTGGTCTCCCATGTATTTCTTCCTTGCTCATCTCTCGGCCTTGGAGATCCTGGTGACCACCATTATAGTCCCCGTGATGCTCTGGGGGTTGCTGCTCCCTGAAATGCAGACAGTATCTCTGGCTGCATGTGTCACCCAGCTCTTCCTGTACCTTGCTCTGGGGACCACAGAGTTTGCACTGTTGGGAGCGATGGCTGTGGACCGTTACGTGGCTATCTGTAACCCCCTGAGGTACAGTGTCATTATGAACAGTCACACCTGCAACTTTGTGGTAATTGTGTCATGGTTGTTTGGGTTCCTTTTTCAAATTTGGCCAGTTTATGCCACATTTCAGCTTTCCTACTGCAAATCAAATGTGGTGGACAATTTTTTCTGCGACCGAGGGCAATTGCTCAAACTATCCTGCAATAATACTCTTTTCATGGAATTCATCCTCTTCTTAATGGCTGTTTTTGTCCTTTTTGGTTCTTTGATCCCTACAATTGTCTCCTACACCTACATCGTCTCCACCATCCTCAAGATCCCCTCGGCCTCTGGCCGCAGGAAAGCCTTCTCTACGTGTGCCTCCCACTTCACATGTGTTGTGCTTGGTTACGGCAGCTGCTTGTTCCTCTACGTGAAACCCAAGCAAACACAGGCCACGGATTACAACAGGGTTGTTTCCCTGATGGTTTCTGTAGTCACTCCTTTCCTCAATCCTTTCATCTTCACTCTCCGGAATGACAAAGTCATAGAAGCACTTCGGGACAGAGTGAAACAGTGCTGTCATCTGTTCAGAAACTAGTCTTGCCCTAAAGGTTTTTATTCCGGAGAAGGCAATGGCACCCACTCCAGTACTCTTGCTTGGAAAATCCCATGGATGGAGGAGCCTGGTAGGCTGCAGTCCGTGAGGTCGCTGAGTCAGACACGACTGAGCGACTTCACTTTCACTTTTCACTTTCATGCATTGGGGAAGGAAATGGCAACCCACTCCAGTGTTCTTGCCTGGAGAATCCCAGGGAAGGGGGAGCCTGATGGGCTGCCATCTCTGGGGTTGCACAGAGTTGGACACGACTGAAGCGACTTAGCAGCAGCAGCAGCAAAGCTTTTTATATGGCAGAATACATTCTGAATTCTAGAATGGTCTGAAAAGCACTTGGAACTGGAGCCTAATCATCATCAAATAATCTGTGTGCAACAGAACTCTTTTATATTATGGCCATGGTGTTTATCATTATAAGTTATTTAAAAATTCACTTATTATATATATATATATATTTTTCACTTATGGNTATATATTTCACTTATGGTGCATTTCACAATAAAATGTTTTAAAATTAAATGTAATAATAAGATATGTGATATTTAGGTTTCTGAAGAGGAGAGTATCAGAAATATATTCTCTGGCTCCAGAATCGAATAACTACTTGATTCCAGGTTCTTGAATCATCGTCTCATAAATTGTCCTTAGCTTTATATCCTCTGACTGTGGGAAGCTCCCTATTCCTCCTCTGGCTCCAGCATATTCTCTTGTTTTCCTATCCCAGAGTCCTGTGGCCTGAGTACTTCTCTGCACATTTCTTGGCTGGCTGTGAACTCAGAGCACAGTCTGATACCTGTACAGTTTCAGGGGTGGCCGTTGTTTGGGTGCACACACACCTCTCTAATCTGTGGACTTTCTCAGGGTGTGGGAGGAAGGGCTGAGCAAGGAGTTCTCCCACCTGCTGGCCCCCAGGTTGTGCTGCCCGCCAGGAGAGGAGTGGGTCAGCTGAGCTGCTGCGCCCAAGCTGGAATGGAGAGGAGAGCTGGCCTTGCTGGGTGGCTGTGCTGAGGGGAGTTCAGGAGTGGAGGAAGAGGCAGCCTTTGTCCCCTCCCTGTATTTCTCACATTCTGCCATCCCTTCAAGGTCCCTGCTTCCTGTCCCTTCATTTGTTCATCCTCTCTTGGCCACTTTCTCTCCTGATTCCTCTCTATAGTTCTCTTTCTGTGGTTCCAGGTCTTTGATTCATCTCTGGGTCCTTCTTTTCCTTTCCCTGCATGCACCCCGAGTTTACCACAGTAGTATCCAGATTTCCACAGAGATGTCTCATGCCTCCCTTATAGCATTGGCAACTTCAACACTCCCCTAATCAGCACCCTCTTCCCCAGTTCTAATCCATCTCCCCATTTCTTGTGTCATTAGCACAATGTTATCAGTGTTTTTGTTACAGTGTCTTTGTAATAACAACATTGATGGCAATGAGATACCTATAGGTGGCTGGTGAAATAAATTCTGTTTCATGTGTATAATAAAATATTTTTTTGTTCAGTCACTCAGTCGTGTCCAGCTCTTTGTGACCTCATGGGCTGCAGCACACCATGTTTCACTATCTCCTGGAGTCTGCAAAACTCCTGTCCATTGTGTCGATGATGCCATCCAACTATCGCATCCTCCGTCGGCCCCTTCTCCTCCTGCCTTCAACCTTTCCCAGCATCAGGGTCTTTTCCAGTGAGTCAGCTCTTCACATCAGGTGACCAAAGTATTGAAGTTTCCGCTTCAACATCAGTCCTTCCAATGAATATTCAGGACTGATTTCCTTTAGGATTGATTGGTTTGGTCTCCTTGCTGTCCAAGGGACCCTCAAGAGTCTTCTCCAGCACCACAATTTGAAAGCATCAATTCTTCAGTTCTCAGCCTTCTTTATGGTCCTATTCTCACATCCGTAGACGACTACTGGAAAAGCCATAGCTTTGACCATATGAACCTTTGTCGACAAAGTGATATCTCTGCTTTTTAGTATGCTGTTTAGATTTCTCATGCTTTCCTTCCAAGGATCAAGTGTCTTTTAGTTTCATGGCCGCAGCCACCATGTGCTGTGATTTTGGAGCCCAAGATTATTTTATATTAATCTATAGGAAATGTGAGACAGAATTTTTCCTATGTGATGCTGGTGATGCTGAGATAAACAGCTTATTGTACACCCAAGTTCCCAGCATTTGGAAGTCAAGAACTTCATCACTTCAGAAGATAAAAGTAAGAAAAAAAGATACGTTTTTGCACTTGATTTCTGACAGGGGAAGGGACATGATTAACTGGTTGAAAGAATTGCATCAGAGTGTCTCAAGAGAAATTCTGAGTGATTTTGTGCTGGATGTATTAGTAGAAGCTGAGTTAAGGTATATGCCATCTAAGAAGGAGATAATTGGTTTAATTCCTTACAAAGTTTTCAAAGTGAGAAAATAATTAATTAGTCCCTGTGTGTCAGTGCAGAGAAACTTTTCAGCTGGAGAAAAATATTTCTCCTGGTTTAGAATGCCGCCCAACATTTACAGATGCTCAAAGATGGAGAAATCTCCCCCTCCTGACTAGTAGCTTTTGGAGAAGACCCTAAATTAGGGATTAAACAGCTCTGTGTTATCTACAGGTTAGCATTCATAAATTATATTCCTACCATATACTTAGGTGTGTGCACACACGCAAGTGCACACGGACATGCCTGAGTTTAACTCACCTCTCCACCTGCTGTGCAAAACCAGCAGCCTTGGGTCAGAGGGTAACCATCCACTCTGATGTTTGTGTTAGAAATGTGAGGGATGCCGCTTCTCCAGTTACACTGTCAGCAGTTCCTTGCAGTATTTAGGGTCAACTTATAAATATTTATCTTCTTACTTTTCCAGTTTTGACCCTTTCCACACTCAATGTCAACCAA
Source organism: Redunca redunca (assembly GCA_006410935.1). Lineage (NCBI taxonomy): Eukaryota > Metazoa > Chordata > Mammalia > Artiodactyla > Bovidae > Redunca > Redunca redunca. The sequence continues at coordinate 512,369 of SJYQ01001494.1, forward strand.
GAAAACAGGTATTTTCTAAGCTCTTCATGCATGCCTCCTCTCTGCATGACTCCCTAATTCCAAGAGAGAGCTCAGAGGAGGCACCTCTCCTAAATCTGCCCCTTTTCAGCCATCCCAGTCCTCCAAACCAAAGCACAGCTCTAGTTTGTACTCTTCCTCTGTTCCAGATAGGAGCACATTCACTCTTCGTGAGTGCCCTAATAACTCCTTTGTTCCCTACCAAGTCCAGGGCCAGAAAATAGAGAATGAAGCACCAGGGAGGGTCAAGATTCATGAAAAAGAAACAGTTGACCCCTCACCCAGGATGCTACAGTTAAGTTCCAGGGAGGAGAATAATAATTCTTTCTATTTAATGTGATCAGCTGACCATTTCCACTTACTCTCCCAATCACACTAAAAGGCATTGTAAGAATCAAAAATTGTTAATTAGCAAGGACAAAGAAAATGAGGAAAAAGTTACAACGGGTAATATTTTACAATTTTTTAATATGGAAAGCAAAAACAAGTGTTTCCAAGGTAATAAGACTGAGGTACAAACTAAATTCTGCAAAGGGGAAAGTAAGAAGAAACAGGTCAATTCACCCAACAGAACTGGTCAGTCAGCACATGGAGGCCTCAGCTACCAAGGACTGTGAGGGTGAGAGCTTGTAAACAGGAATACTGCTTACAAGTTTGTATAAATAGCAACCAGGCACTGCAAGTCCCTTGCATTTTCTGTGTAGGCAAGGAAATACCTGTTCCACAAGTAGAGTGACCCCTCACCCCACGTTATCAAGGACTGTCCCATTTAAAAACTGAAGGTCCCATATCCCAGAAACGCCTCAGTCAACTGTGAAGCCAGGATGGTTGCTCACATTATCTATACCCAGATGACCTACCACAGCAGTTGGAGGAACCAAGAGAACAAAAAACAGAAGAAAAAAAATTTTGAGGAAAACGAAGATCAGTTAGGGAGCAAAAGCAATTAAAAAAAATCCTATAATGCATATCCTTTTAAATTTAGAACATGTTGTGTTCTGAAGAAGCAGATGCTGTGTGAAAAAAATCAGAAAATAAAGGAAAATGCTTCTAGAATATAATATTAGGACTAGTAAAAAGAAATTCATAAATAGACTAAAGGAAAAAATAAAAGTGCCCAAAGTATATCAAAAATAGACTAAAATTTGGAAAATTAGAAAGGTAAGCAAACTGCAAGCTTAATTCAGGAGTCCCATATCTGAATATAAAAGTTCTACGAAGATAGAACAAGGGAAGCATAAATGGGTCAATTACAAAAGAAAGTGTAAGAAAATCTCCTAGTTCTGAAGAATTTGTCTCTGCAGTTTGACGAAATCTCTAAATGCAGAGCACTGTGAGCATATGAATAAAAACCTGCACAAAGGCATCTGGCATCCAAAGGTGGGCAGCTGGAATACTGCAGGGTCAGGAGTCGATGGCATAGATACAGTGACGGATAAGATTTTGTATAGAATTTTGAAGATTTAAGTGGGAAGATACTTAAAAGCCAGTCCATGTAACTCAAGTCTTCCCTTGTGGCTCAGATGGTAAAGAATCTGCCTGCAATGCAGGAGACCTGGGTTCAATCCCTGGGTTGGGAAGATACCCTGAAGAAGGGAATGGCTACCCACTCCAGTATTCTTGTCTGGAGAGTTCTGTGGACAGAAGAGCCTGGCGGGCTACATTCCATGGGGTCACAAAGAGTCGGACACGACTGAGCGACTAAAACTTTCACGTTCCATGTGACTCAAAAGGGTAGAACTTGGACAAAGGTAGATGTTACATTAAGTTAGTTTTAAGGCTTGGCATAAAGTTAAAGAGTTCAATAATTAGATCTCCCTTCCACAGATATGTGTTCATGCCTAGAAATGGTAAAGCTGTGTTTCAGTTTTAACCTATTAGTAATGTTACAGGGAAGATTCTTTCAATAGGGAATCTCCCTGTGCCTTCTTGTTTGTAAGTTTTGAGTTTGTCACATCACACTTAACGTTTGGGAAAGTCATCCCTACATACTCCTCCAATGTACATCCCAGGACAAATAGACAGAAAGTAAGGATAAGAAGCCCTAACATACTCACTAAGAAAGAATTTAAGAATATATATGTAGATACTGGCAAGAGTGAACATCCACATTGTAGGAATCAGTGAACTAACATGGACTGGAATGGGTGAATTTAACTCAGATGACCATTATATCTACTACTGTGGGCAGGAGTCCCTCAGAAGAAATGGAGTAGCCATCATGGTCAACAAAAGAGTCCAAAATGCAGTACTTGGATGCAATCTCAAAAACAACAGAATGATCTCTGTTCATTTCAGGCAAACCATTCAATATCACAGTAATCCAAGTCTATGCCCTGACCAGTAATGCTGAAGAAGCTGAAGTTGGACGGTTCTATGAAGACCTACAAGACCTTTTAGAACTAACACCCAAAAAAGATGTCCTTTTCATTATAGGGCACTGGAATGCGAAAGTAGGAAGTCAAGAAACACCTGGAGTAACAGGCAAATTTGGCCTTGGAGTACAGAATGAAGCAAGGCAAAGGCTAAAAGAGTTCTGCCAAGAGAATGTACTGGTCATAGCAAACACCCTCTTCCAACAACACAAGAGAAAACTCTACACATGGATATCACCAGATGGTCAATGCCAAAATCAGATTGATTATATTCTTTGCAGCCAAAGATGGAGAAGCTCTATACGGTCAGCAAAAACAAGACCAGGAGCTCACTGTTGCTCATATCATGAACTCCTTATTGCCAAATTCAGACTTAAACTGAAGAAAGTGGGGAAAACCACTAGACCATTCAGGTATGAACTAAATCAAATCCCTTATGATTATACAGTGGAAGTGAGAAATAGATTTAAGGAACTAGATCTGATAGACAGAGTGCCTGGTCAACTATGGATGGAGGTTTGTAACACTGTACAGGAGACAGGAATCAAGAACATCCCCAAGAAAAAGAAATGCAAAAAAGCAAAATGGCTGTCTAAGGAGGCCTTACAAATAGCTGTGAAAAGAAGAGAAGCGAAAAGCAAAGGAGAAAAGGAAAGATATTTGAATGCAGAGTTCCAAAGAATAGCAAAGAGAGATAAAGCCTTCCTCAGCGATCAATGCAAAGAAATAGAGGAAAACAATAGAATGGGAAAGACTAGAGATCACTTCAAGAAAATAAGAGATACCAAGGGAACACTGCATGCAAAGATGGGCTCGATAAAGGACAGAAATGGTGACTTAACAGATGCAGAAGATACCAAGAAGAGGTGGCAAGAATACACAGAAGAACTGTACAAAAGATCTTCACGACCCACATAATCACAATGGTGTGATCGCTCACCTAGAGCCAGACATCTTGGAATGAGAAATCAAGTGGGCCTTGGAGGTGATAGAATTGCAGTTGAGCTATTTCAAATCCTAAAAGATGATGCTGTGAAAGTGCTGCACTCAATTGCCAGCAAATGTGGAAAACTCAGCAGTGGCCACAGGACTGGAGAAGGTCAGTTTTCATTCCAATCCCAAAGAAAGGCAATGCCAAAGAATGCTCAATCTACCACACAATTGCACTCATCTCACACACTAGTAAAGTAATGCTCAAAATTCTCCAAGCCAAGCATCAACAATATGTGAATTGTGAACTTCCAGATGTTCAAGCTGGTTTTAGAAAAGGCAGAGGAACCAGAGATCAAATTGCCAACATCCATTGAATCATGGAAAAAGCGAGAGTTCCAGAAAAACATCTATTTCTGCTTTATTGACTATGCCAAAGCCTTTGACTGTGTGGATCACAGTAAACTGTGGAAAATTCTGAAAGAGATGGGAAAATCAGACCACCTGACCTGCCTCTTGAGAAATCTGTATGCAGGTCCGGAAGTAACAGTTAAAACTGGACATGGAACAACAGACTGGTTCCAAATAGGAAAAGGAGTACGTCGAAGCTGTGTATTGTCACTCTGCTTATTTAAGTTCTATGCAGAGTACATCATGAGAAACGCTGGGCTGGAAGAAGCACAAGCTGGAATCAAGATTGCCAGGAGAAATATCAATAACCTCAGATATGCAGATGACACCACCCTTTTGCCAGAAAGTGAAGAAAAGCTAAAGAACCTCTTGATGAACGTGAAAGTAGAGAGTGAAAATGTTGGCTTAAAGCTCAACATTCAGAGAACTAAGATCATCACATCCAGTCCCCTCACTTCATTACAATTAGATGGGGAAACAGTGGAAACAGTGTCTGACTTTATATTTCTGGGCTCCAAAAGCACTGCAGTTGGTGACTGCAGCCATGAAATTAAAAGACACTTACTTTGGAAGGAAAGTTATGACCAATCTAGATAGTATATTCAAAAGCAGAGACATCATTTTGCCAACAAAGGTCCAGCTAGTCAAAGCTATGGTTTTTCCAGTAGTCATGCATGGATGTGAGAGTTGGACTACAAAGAAAGCTGAGCACAGAAGAATCAATGGTTTTGAACTGTGGTGTTGGAGAAGACTCTTGAGAGTTCCTTGGACTGCAAAGAGATCCAACCAGTCCATCCTAAAGGAGATCAGTCCTGGGTGTTCATTGGCAGGACCGATGTTGAAGGTGAAACTCCAATATTTGGCCACCTGATGGGAAGAGCTGACTCATTTGAAAAGACCCTGATTCTGGGAAAGATTGCAGGTGGGAGGAGAAGGGGATGACAGAGGATGAGATGGTTGGATGGCATCACCAACTCTATGGACATGGGTTTGGGTGGGCTCTGGGTGTTGGTGATGGACAGAGAGGCCTGGTGTGCTGTGGTTCATGGGGTTACAAAGAGTTGGACATGACTGAGTGACTAACTGAACTGAACTGATTATACACTTTTTCCATGGAAAAACCCAAATAAACATTTTGACCAATCCAATATATGTTTTATTCTCAAGATTCCTTTAAAAGACAGCTGAATCTTTAAAGCAAAAATCATGATCTTTTTCTAGCACCTGTAGAGCTAATATATGTGATAACAGTACCACGATAGATAGGGGCATAAATGTCACTGTACTTTTACAAAGCTTTTACATTTTTATGCTAAGTGGTGCAATATTAATTCCTGATTGTTGTTGTTCAGTCACTAAGTCGTGTCTGACTCTGTGAACCCATGGACTGTCCTTCACTATCTCCTGGAGTCTGCTCAAATTCATGTGCATTGAGTGGGTGATGTTATCCAACCATCTCATTCTCTGTCAGCCCCTTCTCCTGCTTTCAATCTTTTCCAGCATCAGGGTCTTTCCGAATGAGTTTGCTCTTTGCATTAGGTGGCCAAAGTATTGGGGTTTCAGCTTCAGTGTCAGTCCTACCAATAATATTCAGAGTTGACTTCCTTTATGATTGACTGGTTTGATCTCTTTGCTGTCCAGGGAACTTTCAAGAGCCTTCTCCAGCACCACAATTTGAAAGCATCAGTTCTTTGGCTCTCAGCTTTCTTTATGGTCCAACTCTCACATCTGTACATGACTACTGGAAAAACCATAGCTTTAACTATATGGACCTTTATCGGGTAAATGATGTCTCTGCTTTTTAATATGCTGTCAAGGTTTGTCATTGCTTTCCATCCAAGTAAATAGAATCTTATAATTTCATGACCGTAGTCACCATCCACAGTAATTTTGGAGTCCAAGAAATAAAATCTTTCACTGTTTCCACTTTTTCCCCTTCTACTTGCCATTAAGTGAGGGACTGGATGCCATGATCTTAATTTTTTGAATGTAGAGTTTTAAGTCAGTTTTTTACTCTCCTCTTTTACCTTCATCGAGATTCTTTAGTTCCTCTTCACTTTCTGCAATTAGAGTGGTATCATCTGCATATCCGAGGCTGTTGATATTTTTCCTGGCAATAACTCCTAGTAGACTGTGATAATATAAGAGTGGATATTATAATCCCAGAGAGCGATATTAAAGTAATCAAAAGAGTTATGTATAAAATGCAAAAGAAATTATAATAGAAAAGATAAAATATTAATTAATCCAGAAAATACAGAAAAGGAAGAATAGAAGAAAAGAAATGTATCTGGGAGAAAATAAAAAGATAGGAAAATGGTACACTTAAAAAAATAAAAAGTCATATTCTATGTAAATGGACTAAATGCTAAATAAAATTGTCAGGTCAGCTCTTGATGTCTATCCTTGATACACTTGAAATATAAAGATAGGTTGAAATAAGAATGACAGGTAAAGTTATAACATGCAAACAAGAAGCTTAAGAAATCTGGCAGTGTTCTATAATATTAGAAACCATAGACTTAAGGCAAGATATATTACCAGGTGTAGAGACACTACCCAGATACTCCAAGATAATCTCCCCATTTAAAAAACCTTAACTTAATCACAGCGTTAATGTCCTTTTTGCTGTATAAGATAACATTCACAGGTTCTGGCAATTAGGGTGTAGATTTTGGGGCAGGGTGATCAGGCATTACTTAGCTACCACTACTTGTAATTACAAATTTTCCTGCAAAGAAACTCTTAGTCTGGATGTTTTTACTAATTAAAATTTCCAAGTATTTCAGGGGGAAATATAGGCATACTTCAGAGACATTACAGGTGCAGCTCCGGACCACTGCAGTAAAGTGAATAATGCAATAAATAAGTGATATGAATTTTTTAATTTTCCAGTGAGTGCATATGTTATGTTTAGGCTATCTTACCTGTTAAGTGTGCAATAGCATTATGTGTAAAACAATAATGCACTTACCTTAATTAAAAATACCTTATCGCTAATGAAGGAGGAAACAGAACAGGCTCCATCTTGAAAGCAGGATGCCATCTTGGGCTGGACTGTGGACTTTGAGCTATATGCCCAGTATCTATGGAAATGACATACCAACTGGAAAACCAGACCCCTTGGATGGAAGAACCCCAGGGCCCATACCTAGACTCTCCATTGCCTAAAAGAATATCCTAATTATCTGTGTAACCAAATAGAATCATAAATTCTATTATGCTTATTGGGGCATGACCACAGGCCTATTGATAATTGTCCTCTGTTAACCACCTAAGCTTAAGGCATATGAATCAAGGGTTAACTTTGTATCTTTCTCTCCTTTGTTCAGACTAGTTTCAGGAAATTTTGGGAGGTGGGTTTGGGCACGTACACTTAAGGTATATAAGGTTTTCACAAAAACTGGTTGGGGTCCTTGGCTAAGAGGAGACTCTGCCTTGGGCCCGCCGGTGTAATAAACTGCACTTCACTATCTGCATCGTCCTTCTGAGTGAGGTTGTTTCCCGGAACGCGTGGCTACAACACTAAAATATTCTGAACATCATCAAACAATGCAGAGTTGCCACATTTTATTTGTAAGAAACTCAATTATCTGCAAGGCACAGTAAAACAAAGCACATTGTAACGAAGTGTGCCTATAATGCCGTATTTTCCCGTAAGATAGAAAGAGGTAGAGAATCCATCTGTCAATGCAGGCGATCAGGAAACGCATGTTCAAACCCTGGGTCAGGAAGATCCCCTGGAGAAGGGAATGGCTACTCACTCCAATACTCTAGCCTGGAGAATTCCATGAACAGAGGAGCTTGGTGGGCTACAGTCCATGGGGTTGCAGAGTCAGATATGACTCAGCAACTGAGCATGCACAGAAAAAGGAGACATATTTCCCAACTCACTTTATAATAACCAAATTTACCTTGATACCCAAACCTGAGAAAGATCTTATAGGAACAGAAAACTGCAGGCTAATATATTTCATAAAGACAGAATGAAAAATCCTGAATAAAAAGGTAGCAAATAGAATTCAGCAGTATATTCCAGAATTCACTCATAATCTTTCCCAGTCAATTTCTTTCCAGGACCATGGCAGTCACTTTGGGGATTTCTCAAAACATGGATTATTGTTGACCTATTTTAGAGCGTTTATAGTGGACTCATAAAGTTGGAGAAGGGAAAGGCTACCATTTCACTATTCTGGACTGGAGAATTCCATGGACCAGATAGTCCATGGGGTCGCAAAGAGTTGTATACGACTGAGTAGTTTTCACTAAACTTCACAAAACATTCAGTCTTTGCTGTGTCTGGCTCCTTTCATTCAGTGTAACATAGGTGAGGATTGTCCATGCTGGGTGTCTCAATACTTTGTCACTTGTCATTGCTGAGTAGGATTTCCTCATATGACTATACAGTTGATTCTCATTTATTGTGTGGTTATGTCTTTGAAGTTTCTGAGAACACTGAATACTAAATCATTGCGGTAGGAGAAATGTTCCTGAGAACATTTCTCACAAGATTTTCATCAACTGATGGGCATATAACCTTGTTTTATGTTTGTTGATATTCAAACATACCTTCAGTTCAGTTCAGTTCAGTTGCTCAGTCGTGTCCGACTCTCTGCGACCCCATGAATCGCAGCACACCAGGCCTCCCTGTCCATCACCAACTCCCGGAGTTCACTCAGACTCACGTCCATCGAGTCTGTGATGCCGTCCAGCCATCTCATCCTCTGTCGTCCCCTTCTCCTCCTGCCCCCAATCACTCCCAGCATCAGAGTCTTTTCCAATGAGTCAACTCTTCGCATGAGGTGGCCAAAGGACTGGAGTTTCAGCTTTAGCATCATTCCTTCCAAAGAAATCCCAGGGCTGATCTCCTTCAGAATGGATTGGTTAGAACTGCTTGCAGTCCAACGGACTCTCAACAGTCTTCTCCAACACCACAGTTCAAACGCATCAATTCTTCAGCGCTCAGCCTTCTTTACAGTCCAACTCTCACATCCATACATGACCACAGGAAAAACCATAGCCTTGACTAGACGGACCTTTGTTGGCAAAGTAATGTCTCTGCTTTTGAATATACTATCTAGGTTGGTCATAACTTTTCTTCCAAGGAGCAAGCGTCTTTTAATTTCATGGCTGCAGTCACCATCTGCAGTGATTTTGGAGCCCCCCAAAATAAAGTCTGACACTGTTTCCACTGTTTCCCCATCTATTTCCCATGAAGTGATGGGACCGGATGCCATGATCTTCGTTTTCTGAATGTTGAGATTTAAACCAACTTTTTTACTCTCCTCTTTCACTTTCATCAAGAGGCTTTTTAGTTCCTCTTCACTTTCTGCCATAAGGGTGGTGTCATCTGCATATCTGAGGTTGATAT
>SJYQ01001494.1:522978-591056 GCA_006410935.1 Redunca redunca
CTGCCCACAGTAGTAGATATAATGGTCATCTGAGTTAAATTCACCCATTCCAGTCCATTTTAGTTCGCTGATTCCTAGAATGTCGATGTTCACTCTTGCCATCTCCTGTTTGACCACTTTCAATTTGCCTTGATTCATGGACCTGACATTCCAGGTTCCTATATTGCTCTTACAGCTTTGGTCCTTGCTTCTATCACCAGTCACATCCACAGCTGGGTATTGTTTTTGCTTTGGCTCCATCCCTTCATTCTTTCTGGAGTTATTTCTCCACTGATCTCCAGTAGCATATTGGGCACCTACTGATCTGGGGAGTTCCTGTTTCAGTATCCTATCATTTTGCCTTTTCATGCTGTTCATCGGGTTCTCAAGGCAAGAATACTGAAGTGGTTTGCCATTCCTTTCTCCAGTGGACCACATTGTGTCAGACCTCTCCACCATGACCTGCCCGTTCTGGGTTGCCCCGTGGGCATGGCTTAGTTTCACTGAGTTAGACAAGGCTGTAGTCCTAGTGTGATTAGAGTGACTAGTTTTCTGTGAATATGGTTTCANTAGTTTTCTGTGAGTATGGTTTCAGTGTGTCTGCCCTCTGATGCCCTCTTGCAACACCTATCATCTTACTTGGGTTTCTCTTACTTTGGGCATGGGGTATCTTTTCATGGCTGCTCCAGCAAAGTACAGCTGCTGCTCCTTACCTTGGATGAGGGTATCTCCTTACAGCCACCCTTCCTGACATTCAACATGGGATAGCTCCTCTAGGCCCTCCTGTGCCCGTGCAGTTGTACCTCCTGGCCGCTGCCCCTGGCCTCGGACGTGGGGTGTCTCCTCCTGGCCGCCACTGACCTCAGATGCCATGATCTTAGTTTTCTGAATGTTGAGTTTTAAGCCAACTTTTTCACTCTCCTCTTTCACTTTCATCAAGAGGCTCTTTAGTTCTTCTTTGCTTTCTGCCATAAGGGTGGTGTCATCTGCATATCTGAGCTTATTGATATTTCTCCAAGCAATCTTGATTCCAGCTTGTGCTTCATCCAGTCCAGCGTTTCTCATGATGTACTCTACATGTTAAGTTAAATAAGCAGAGTGACAATATACAGCCTTGACATATTCCTTTCTTAATTTGGAACCAGTCTAGTTCCATATCCAGTTCTAACTGTTGCTTCCTGACCTGCATACAGATTTCTCAGGAGGCAGGTAAGATGGTCTGTTATTCCCATCTCTTTAAGAATTTTCCACAGTTTGTTGGGATCCACACAGTCAAAGGCTTTGGCATAGTCAATAAAGCAGAAGTAGATGTTCTTCTGGAACTCTCTTGCTTTTTCCATGATGCAATGGATGTTGGCAATTTGATTCCTGGTTCCTCTGCCTTTTCAAAAACCATCTTGAACATCTGGAAGTTCACAGTTCATGTACTGTTGAAGCCTGGCTTGGAGAATTTTGAGCATTACTTTGCTAGCGTGTGAGATGAGTGCAGTTGTGTGGTAGTCTGAGCATTCTTTGGCATTGCCTTTCTTTGGGATTGGAATGAAAACTGACCTTTTCCAGTCTGTGGACACTGCTGAGTTTTCCACATTTGCTGGCATATTGAGTGCAGCACTTTCACAGCATCATCTTTTAGGATTTGAAATAGCTCAACTGCAATTCTATCACCTCCAAGGCCCACTTGATTTCTCATTCCAAGATGTCTGGCTCTAGGTGAGTGATGACACCATTGTGGTTATCTGGGTCATGAAGATCTTTTTGTTTGGTTCTTCTGTGTATTCTTGTTACCTCTTCTTAATATCTTCTGCTTCTGTTAGGTCCGTACCATTTCTGTCCTTTATTGTGCCCATCTTTGCATGAAATGTTCCCTTGGTATCTTTAATTTTCTTGAAGTGCTATCTTTTGCCAAGGGAATGCACTGGTCATATCAAAACCATTTTCCAACAATACAAAAAAAAGATTTTACTCATGGACATTACCAGATGGTCAATACCAAAATCAGATTGATTATATTCTTTGCAGCCAAAGACGGGGAAACTGTATACAGTCAGCAAAAACAAGACTAGGAGTTAACTGTGGCTCAGATCATGAACTCCTTATTGCCAAATTCAGACTTAAATTGAAGAAAGTAGGGAAAACCACTAGACCATTCAGGTATGACCTAAATTAAATCCCTTATGATTATACAGTGGAAGTGACAAATAGATTCAAGGGATTAGATCTGATAGGCAGAGTGCCTGATGAACTATAGATGGAGGTTCGTGACACTGTAGAGGAGGCAGTGATCAAGATAATCTCCAAGAAAAAGAAATGCAAAAAAGCAAAAAGGTTGTCTGAGGAGGCCTTACAAATACCTAAGAAGAGAAGCAAAGGGCAAAGGAGAAAAAATAGACCCATTTGAATGCAGAGTTCCAAAGAAAAGCAAGGAGAGATAAGAAAGCCTTCCTCAGTGATCAGTACAAAATAAAAAGTTAAAAAACAAACAAACAAACTCCTGGTTAAAAAATTTATAGAGGAATAGAAAACAAAATGCAAATGTCTGTCTCACCAAAGCTTGATTCTCCTGATTTGTCTCATATGTTTCAATACTCTGATTAACTTCTTTTATATCCATAGAGAACTTTTCTATCATACACATGCATTTCTCTGTATGGTCTTTTACTTGCTTGTTTAGTTGACATAATGTCTTGCTACTTTCTTTGTTAAATGTTTATGCGTGTGGGTGTATGAAACCTTTCCATATTAGCATTCATATTCTCACATCATGTTATTACTAAATAAATTTTCACCTTATGAAAATAACCACCATTTACTTATTGAGTACCCTGCTCAAGAACATTGCATCTTCTCTAGTTTTTCATGAGTATAATGATGCTTCAATGAATACCGTTACCTATAAACATGTACCTTTGCACAGTAATAGTTCCCTAAATTGTGCTACATTTCTTAGCTATTATCTAATCACCCTTCTAAACGTTGGATCAGTTTACAATCTCTTGAAATGAGATTATATGGGGGCCAGCCATACAGATTTCCATAGGAAGCTGTGGGAAATTTTTATTACCATGTTCATCGTGTGCAGTTGTTTGTAATGATACTAACATATGAGGAGTCAGAACTTACATCATGAAGGAAAGACACATCGCAGAAGTTCTCACCCCCAAGGGAACTGTGCTGCCAGCTGCCCAGGACACTTGACCCAGCATCTGCCTCTTAGCCTCTGAGCTCGGATCACGTTGGCTCCTGTCATGACAGCTGGAGAGGCATGAGGCGAGGCTGCTGGCAAAGGAGGGAATCCAAGGAAACTAGATTCTTCTCTCAGAACAATTGTTGCAAAACCAACTTCCCTAATTCAGGGCCCGCTTCATTTACTCCAGATGTCCCTCCAGTGTTAAGGCCACAGGAGCCCAACAGATATTTCAGAAGTAGGAAGCAGTATTGATGCTTTTGAACTGTCGTGTTGGAGAAGACTCTTGAGAGTCCCTTGGACTGCAAGGAAATCCAACTTATGAATCCTAAAGGAAATCAGTCCTGAATATTCAGTGGAAGGACTGATGCTGAAGCTGAAACTCCAATACTTTGATCACCTGATGCGAAGAACTGACTCATTTGAAAAGACCCTGATGCTGGGAAAGATTGAAGTCAGGAGGAGAAGGGGACAATAGAGGATGAGATGGTTGGATGGCATCAGCAACTCTATGGACATGAGTTTGAGTAGGCTCTGGGAGTTGGTGATGGACAGGAAGGCCTGGCATGCTGCAGTCCATGGGGTTGCAAAGAGTTGGACATGACTGAGCAACTGAACTGAACTAATTTTATATTGAGGTATAGTCAGTTAACAATGTTGTGATAATTTCAGGTTAACAGTGAAGGGACTCAGCCACATATATGCATGTATCCATTCTCCCCCAAACTCCCTTCCCATTGAGAGGGTAACAAGCAGAAAGTCCAGAGGTCTCCAAACAGAGGAAATAGCCTGCAAGCCGGTCAGATATTTTTATCTCTCTTAAGCGGCAGAAGGAAACAAACAAGTGATATTTTCTTCTCTATACAAATTTAAAAGGAGGTTTCTCTTAAAATACAGTGTTGCCATAAAGGGACCTGGTTTCACCTAAAGTTAACTATTCTCAAACCTTGAGATAATCAATGCATTTTTCTTATGTAAATGTTTATCTTAAGGTATGTTAATGTACTATGCATTTACCCCAAACTCTGTCTTCAAGTCTGTTCTGCCTAATGGCTCAGAACCTACTTGACAAGCCAGTATGTTATACTCAGATATTGTTCCCCTAATCTATGTAAATGGAATTATTTGTATGCTAATCTGCCCTTCTGCAAGATTCAAGTTAATCATTTTATGGCCCGGGATGAACCTTTTGGTGCCAAGATTATCCCAAAATGCATCATATGGGTGAGGGGCCTGGTGCCATTCTGAGTTTTAAGACATTCCTTTCTTTCATTAACAGACTGCTAGTGACTATATCGGAGAAGGCAATGGCACCCTACTCCAGTACTCTTGCCTGGAAAATCCCATGGATGGAGGAGCCTGGTAGGCTGCAGCCCATGGGATCTCTAAGAGTCAGACACGACTGAGCGACTTCACTTTCACTTTTCACTTTCTTGCATTGGAGAAGGAAATGGCAACCCACTCCAGTGTTCCTGCCTGGAGAATCCCAGGGATGGGGGAGCCTGGTGGGCTGCCATCTATGGGGTCCCACAGAGTCGGACATGACTGAAGTGACTTAGCAGCAGCAGCAGCAGCAGCGACTATATAACATCTGGCTGAAGACTAGCAGGGGGGTAGTCTTTCTGCCCTCTTCTGATGCCTATGTCAGAAGCTTTCTCTATCTCCTTTATACTTTAATAAAACTTTATTACACGGAAGCTCTGAGTGATCAAGCCTCATCTCTGGCCCCGGATTGAATTCTTCTCCTCCAGAGGCCAAGAATCCTGGCGTCTTTTCGTTCATCAATAACCTTTCACCATCGAAGCTGCCACATAACACGGAGCAGAGTTCCATATGCTATATAGTAGGTCCTTGGTTACCCATTTTAAATATAGCAGTTTGTACCTATCAATCCCCAACTCCCTAACTATCCCTTCCCACATCCTCTCCCCGCCCTCAGAAACCATAAGTTCATTCTCTCAAGTCGGTGAGTCTCTTTGTCTTATAAGTAAGTTCATGTGTATAATTTCTTTTTAGATTCCATATATAAGGGATGTCATACTGTTGCAGGAAGCGGGACCCCTTCCAGGGCCTGAAACTGGGCTCTTGTCTAACACTCGGAAATGAATTATCTGAGGAGACACATGTGCTGACTAAGCAAGAGATTTTATTGGGAAAGGGCACTCGGGTGGAGAGCAATAGGGTAAAGGAGCCCAGGAGAACTGCTCTGCCTCATGGCTCTCACTCTCTGGTTTTATGGTGATGGGATTAGTTTCTGGGTGGTCTCTGGCCAATCATCCTAATTCAGAGTCTTTCCTGGTGGTGCATGCATCACTCAGCCAAGATGGATGCTAGCGAGAGGGATTCTGGGATGTGGACGGACACACAGTGTCTCCTTTTGATCTTTCCCGGACTCTTCCGGTTGATGGTGGCTTGTTAGTTCCGTATTTCTTATCAGGATCTCCTGTCATAAAACAACTCATGCGAATGGTTCCTATGGTGCCTGGCCAGGGTGGGCGGTTTCAACCAGTGTGCTTCCCCTAACAGTACAATAGTTCTCCCTCTCTAACTTAGAGAAGTTCACTTAGTATGACATTTCCAGGGCTGTACATGTTGCTACAAATTTCATTCTTTTTAATGGCTGAGCCAAATTCTGTTGTACTGTACCACATATACCATTGTATATATGTAGCACATCTTTTTTTTTTTTTATGCATTCCTCTGTTGATGGGCATTTAGGTTGCTTCCATGTCTTGGGTATTGGAAACAGTGCTGTAATGAACACTGGGGAGCATGTATCTTATTGGATCATGTTTTCCTCTGGATATATGCCCGGAACTGGGATTGTAGGGTGATATGGAGAAGGCAGTGGCACCCCACTCCAGTACTCTTGCCTGGACAATCCCATGGTCCAGTAGTCCTCCCTGGATGGAGGAGCCTGGTAGGCTGCAGTCCATGAGTCACTGAGAGTCGGGCACGACTGAGCCACTTCACTTTCACTTTTCACTTTCATGTCTTGGAGAAGGAAATAGCAACCCACTCCAGTGTTCTTGCCTGGAGAATCCCAGGGACGGGGGAGCCTGGGGGGCTGCCGTCTATGGGGGTCGCACAGAGTCGGACACAACTGAAGCTACTTAGCAGCAGCAGCAGCATGGTAGCTCTATTTTTAATTTTTTAAGGAACATCCATATTGTTATTCATAGTGGCTGTATCGATTTACACTCCCATCATAAGTGTAGGAGGGTTCCTTTTCTCCACACCCTCACTGGCATTTATTTTTTGTGGATCTTTTGATGATGGCCGTTCTCACTGGTGTGAGGTGATACATCACTGTAGTTTTAATTTGCATTTGTCTAACAATTAATGATGTTGAACATCTTTCTATATGCTTCTTGGCTATCTAAATGTCTTCTTTGGAGAAATGTCTATTTAGATCTTTTTCCCATTTGTTGGTTGGGTTGTTTGTTTTGATGGTATTAAGTACCATGAGCTGTTCATAAATTTTGGAGACTAATCCCTTGTCAGTCACATAATTTGCAAATATTTTCTCCCAATCTGTGGATTGTCTTTTCATTTTGTTTACTGTTTCCTTTGCTGTGCAAAAGCCATTGAGTTTAAGTAGGGTCCATTTGTTTCTTTTTGTTTTATTTCCATTATTCTGGGAGATTGACCTATATTTCTATTTTTGTGCCCATATCATACTGTTTTGATCATAGCTGTGTAGCATAGCCTAAAGTCAGGGAACTTGATTCCTCCAGCTCTTTTTTTTGTTCCCTCAAGATTGCTTTGGTTATTCAGTGCCTTTTTTTCTCCATACAAATTTTAAGGTATTTTTGATCTAGTTCTGTGAAAAATGCCATTGGTAATTTGATAGGAATTGCATTGAATCTGTAGATTGACTTTGGTAGTATAGTAATTTTGACAATGTTAATTCTTCCAATCCACAAGCATGGTATACATTTCCATCTGTTTATGTCTCTTTGATTTCTTTCATCAGCACCTCAAAGTTTTCAGAGTGCAAGTCTTTTGTCTCCTTAGGTAGAATTATTCCTTTTCTACCTTAAATATTTTATTCTTTTCAATGTGATGGAAAGGTACTTGTCTTGAATTTCTCTTTCTAATCTTTCATTCCTAGTGTATAGAAATGCAACAAATTTCTGAGTATTAATTTTTTAACCTGAAATATTACCAAATTCATTGATGAGTTCTATTAGTTTTCTGGTAGAATCTTTAGGATCTGCTACATGTAGTATCAAGTCATCTGTAAACAGTGACAGTTTAACTTTTCTTTTCCAACTTGTGTTCCCTTTACTTCTTTTAATTTCTCTGATTGCTGTAACTAGGACTTCCAAACTGTGTTGAATAACACTTACCAGGAGTAGTTTTAAATGGAAGCTGTTTTAACAAGGTAAATATGAATATTTTAAATGTTATTTTGCTATTTTATTTAGCATCCCAGACATCACCTTTACATACTATTTTGGGGTGTTGGTTCTGTATGTTTCTTCATCCTTTACCTCTCACTTTAGACAGGTCAGGAAGGTGCCCCGGTAGCATTTCAGTTCAGTTCAGTCGCTCAGTCATGTCTGACTCTTTGTGACCCCATGGACTGCATCATGCCAGGCCTCCCTGTCTTAGTACCTAGGGTAACATATAGCTGACCAGCACAGTTGGAATGCATGCAGGTTACAGATACTGGAACCATCTGCGGCATTCACAGGCGATAGGCTGGTGTGCATGGCAGTTTCTCCCTCGTCCTTCCCTCTTCCCAGGTTCCCATAACTATGGTCAGAGAGTATCTCGTAGGTGGAATGCAGAGATCATCAGGAAAAGATGGGGTTCCTGGGGATTGGGATGAAGGAAAACTTTTGACAGAGGCTATCTGGTGGCTGTTTCGTTTTGATATGTCAAGCTGGTTTTAGAAAAGGCAGAGGAACCAGAGATCAAATTGCCAACATCCACTGGATCATGGAAAAAGCAAGAGAGTTCCAGAAAAACATCTATTTCTGCTTTATTGACTATGCCAAAGCCTTTGACTATGTGGATTACAATAAACTGTGGAAAATTTTAAAAGGGATGGGAATACCAGGCCACCTGACCTGCCTCTTGAGAAACCTGTATGCAGGTCAGGAAGAAACAGTTAGAACTGGACATGGAACAACAGACTGGTTCCAAATAGGAAAAGGAGTAAGTCAAGACTGTTTATTGTCACCCTGCTTATTTAACTTCTCTGCAGAGTACATCATGAGAAATGCTGGACTGGAAGAAACATAAGCTGGAATCAAGATTGCTGGGAGAAATATCAATAACCTCAGATATGCAGATGACACCACCCTTATGGCAGAAAGTGAAGAGGAACTAAAAAGCCTCTTGATGAAAGTGAAAGAGGAGAGTGAAAAAGTTGGCTTAAAGCTCAACATTCAGAAAGCGAAGATCATGGCATCCGGGCCCATCACTTCATGGGAAATAGATGGGGAAACAGTGGAAACAGTGTCAGACTTTATTTTTTTGGGCTCCAACATCACTGCAGATGGTGACTGCAGCCATGAGATTAAAAGACGCTTGCTCCTTGGAAGAAAAGTTATGACCAACCTAGATAGCATATTCAAAAACAGAGACATTAGTTTGCCGACTAAGGTCCGTCTAGTCAAGGCTATGGTTTCTCCAGTGGTCATGTATGGATGTGAGAGTTGGACTGTGAAGATGGCTGAGCACCAAAGAAATGATGCTTTTGAACTGTGGTGTTGGTGAAGACTCTTGAGAGTCCCTTGGACTGCAAGGAGATCCAACCAATCCATTCTAAAGGAGATCAACCCTGGGATTTCTTTGGAAGGAATTGATGCTAAAGCTGAAACTCCAATACTTTGGTCTTCTCACGTGAAGAGTTGACTCATTGGAAAAGACTCTGATGCTGGGAGGAATCAGGGGCAGGAGGAGTAGGGGACGACAGAGGATGAGATGGTTGGATGGCATCACCGACTCAAAGGACATGAGTCTGAGTGAACTCCAGGAGTTGGTGATGGACAGGGAGGCCTGGCATGCTCTGATTCATGGGGTCAGAAAGAGTCGGACACGGCTGAGCGACTGAACTGAACTGAGAGTCAGTTGAGGTGTCTTCTGTTTGTGGGTCTCTAGGCTCTGCACGGCTGAATGGAATCAGGGAGACACAGAAGAGAGCAGGGTTTGGCTATTTTCTGACCATTTTGACGACAACCAGGACTTGGGGTCTGAGGGAAGGCCAGATGGGTGCTGAGAAACACCTTGTCCCAGGCAAGTTTGCCCATTTAGAACTTTTCCATGTTCTACACTTGATCAGTCTCTAGAGGAAAAGGGAAAAGGTTCTTTGACTCTCCTTTCACTGCTTCTCTAGGGATTCTCTGAACTTGGATGGTTTATTTCCATTTCAGCTACTGATGAGAGCTAATAAGGGAAAGATACAGTTTAAAGAGATGAGAGAATATGAAGAAGCTCATATATTTCCTCGGTGAATCATTCTCCTTGGGGCAGAGAGGTGAAGAAAAGAAGGGGAGAGAGAGACAGAGAGACATGGTGGGGCTCCATAGCGCTTTGATCACTGGACTTTGCTTTATGCTGCTAGTGTGAGGTGTTCCTTCTTTCACTGAGAGTGAAGACAGCAGTTGCTTGCTCTGGCTCACAGGCCGTGCTCAGCACTCATCAGGCTGGGGTACCCAGGGCTGATCCTGGAGCCGTAGATCTTTGCAGCCCAGTTCCCTTCTCTGGAGGTGAGTATATGCCATGGGTTCCCCTCTGGGAAAGAGTGAGCGAGAGAAGATGAGGATAAGGAGTTCTAGGCCTTGCTACCACGTAGAAGAATGACGTGTGGGATGCAAACAGTAGACGCAGGGAGCCTCGTGGTGAGCCAGCTCTACATTCACTGTTTCCTCTAGAGCAAAGAGCACATGCAGCTGTTCTCGAAGCTGGTGACAGACAGCTCTGCCATTACTGAAGACCCTGCTCTCGGCCATTACCGAAGACCCTGCTCTCTGACTTCTCCGCTCTCTCTCTCACTTCTCCCCACTCTTCCTTTTGTACACTTGCCATCATGCAGGGGATCACCAGGGAGAGAGGCCACAGACTGACCAGAGTAGTCCTCACTAAAGAGTGAAAGAGAGCCCTATCCTATAGGAAGAGGAAAAGTAGATCAGGATGGACATCCTTTTCTGTTCATTGACCTGTTAGTGATTCACTCACTGATGTATTTACTGCATAAATATTAGAAGAGTACTTGTTCACTCTGTGTCAGACTCTGTTCTTAGCACTGGAGTTGTGATGATGGACAAGAAAGACTGTGATGGAGGACAGCTGTTCAAATTATCATGTGATAAAGGCTGTTTCACAGAGTTTATGCTTTTTTAAATGGCTACTTTTGTTCTTTTTGGTTCTTTGATGCCTACAATTATCTCCTACACCTACATCATCTCCACCATCCTCAAGATCTCTTCAGGCTCTCGCCACTGGAAAACTTTCTCTATATGTGCCTCCCACTTCACCTGTGTCGTGATCGGCTACAGCAGCTGCTTGTTCCTCTATGTGAAACCCAAGCAAACGCAGGCCGCTGAGTACAACAGAATGGCATCACTGATGGTTTTAGTGGTGAACCCTTTTCTGAACGCTTTTATCTTCACCCTCCGGAATGACAAATTCACAGAGGTGTTTCGAGACATCATGAGAAGCTGCTACCGACTCCTCAAGGATTAGCTGTGTCATAAGGACCAGCATGGACTCATCATCTTGGGCCTGAGTAAGCTGAGAGCTCTGATTCAAATCTAAAATAATCATTTTCATCATCAAATAGTTTATGATCTACGATGTGACTTTTAGCTTTTGAAAATTACTTCCATATTTTTCAGTGGAGATATTCATTTATATACATTATTCTAGTTAAAGTACATCTCACAAAATAAATTTAATTCAACTTTTCTGGTGTTCCAGTGGTAAAGAATCCACTTGCCAATGCAGGGAAATAGGTTTGATCACTTGTCCGGAAGATCCAACTTGCCACAGGCAACTAAGCTTGTGTACCACAACTACTGAAGCCTCTGTATCCTAGAGCCTGTGCTCTGCAAAAGAGAAGCCATCACAATAAGAAGCCTGAGCCCCAACTAGAGTAGCCCTGATTCATCCCAACTGGCAAAAGCCCGTGTGCAGCAAAAAGACCCAGCATGGCAAAAAAATAATAATAAATAAAATAAAACAAATACATAAAATAAAAAAAATAAATTTAACAACTAAAAATATAAAAGGTGTTCATGATTATTAAAAATAGCACTGAGATATTTGAATGGGAAATGTGTAGAAAAGTGTCATTCATCCTCTGACAACTGACCTAAAAGTTGGAATCTAGGTGCTGGGTCATCTTCACCTACAGTGTCCTGTGTTTCCCTGGTTTTCTCAAAGCCTCAGCTTCCCATATGATTTCCATGAGTGATGCCACGTCCAACTCCAGGGTTTAACCTTTTCTTGAGGCTTCTGGCCCAAGGTGCAACAGTGAGAGTGCCTTCCTGGAGATTTTCTCAACCAGCAGTTGTACGAAGAATTCACGCTTTACCAACATCAAGGTTGAATGTGTTAATACAGACAAGTCTCTATCTATTACGCTAGAAGTTGGCAAAAATATTTAGCTCTAGGAAATGGATCAGAAGATTCAAGCAGATGGGGAGAGGGACATTGATGTTCTATCACTCTATTTGATTTTTGACTATGACTTGTGTTCATTTTATGAAAAATGCCAATAGTTTTTGCAAAATATGGCTGAACAACCCCACTTGGAATGCATACATGCTGGAGAGATGGGAATGGGCCATGGCAGTAGAGTAGATGGTAGATCCTCTCTGTGGATCTCTGACAGGATCTATAAATATGACTAGAGGGTGTGTGGTCCAGAGAGGGCAGAGATCATCTGGGAAAGATAGGCTTCTTATAACCCTGGAGATGAAGAGAGAATCTGGACAAACCATTTGGCCACTAGGTTTTTGACAAGCATCTTGAATCCACTGGTGGGTTCACAGCTTGGGGGTGGCCTAGGCCCTGTAGGGCTCCATGTAGTCAGGCTGAAGTGCACAGCAGCTGCGTTGGCTGATTTTGACAGCTGGGAATGTGTGGTAGTGGGTAAGGAAGGTCCAGGGAGTAAGGTGGCCTGGGTGTTGAGAAGCTCCTGACTGGGAGCTTTCAATTTTGCCCACTGCACAAAACACCCATGGTCTCCAACTTGCTTAGCCTCAGATGGGAAGAGTGGAAGTTTTTTCAGCCTTTCCTTGACTATATCCCCGGTGTGTCTCTGAGCCTGTGCAAATTTTTTCCTCAGTGAGTAACTATCCTTGAAGGTAGACAAGGAAGAGGAGGAAAGAGGCAGAGAGAATGAGAGACAGGGAGATAGCAAGATTCCTCTTAGCATCATTATTTCTGTACTTCTTTAAGTTTCTGCGCTTGGCTAGGTATTCCTCATCATGAGTGAAGACAGCAGAATCAGGCTGTCTCCCAAGCATTGCCTTGTATTAGCCATGTAGGGGTGGCGGTTGATGCCTGAAGGGCAGGAGACCTTTTAGTCCATCCCCTTCTCTTGAAATGAATGTCTTCCAAGTGATTCTCCTCTTGAAGGAGAGAATAGCAATGCATCTCTTTGTGAAGCCTGAGCTAGGATGGCTTCTCAAACAGGGAGTAAAGTGAGGCAGCTGCAGAGTAGATCAGCTGTACTTCAGATCATCCCTCCATAGCAAAGAGCAGGGTGAGAAGCGCAGTGCCGGGTATAGGCCCAGCCCTCTGCCTGAGAGACCCCAACCCTGCTCCCTCTTCATCTCTTCTTTATGCCACTCCTCAGTTTGTAAAGGGTCTGCAGCAAGAGAGATTACAAGTTGAGTGGACAATGCTTTAGAAAAGAGTGAGTGGAGGGAATGCTAGTCAGGTTGTGCATTCTTTGTCTATTGCATTGTTCTTTAATCTACTAATTGATATATTCATTGAATAGTTTTTATAGAGTACACATATTGTCAGACTCTCTTCTTATCACTGGTTGTGATACTAGAATGCCAAAGAAGGTGCCTTCAAGGTGCATAATTTTAATGTGGCATTTTGATGTTAAATTGATAAGTACAAATGTAATATGATTTGAGATGTTGATGAAAGCCAACAGAAAGAGAAGTACATCGTAAAGAGTTTAGAGAGTGAGCTGTGTTTGTGTTGTTATACAGGCGATGATGTGATAAAGGGATCAACTGAGCAAATATATGCATCTGGCGAGTGAGGAGCCAGGCAACTAAGGAAAATAGTGCCACCTGATTTGGTATCTTCTAACATTTTCCTTGCTCTAGGGCTCTCAACAAAACAGAAAAGTCAGAGACAAGCAGATATGTTTTTGGGGACTTTACAAGTTGCTCTATGAAGCTGAGATGATGGCAGTTTGGTCCATGGGACAAACTATCTATTTGAAGATCTGGCTCCCTGCTGCAGCTAGAGATTTGGGACCTCAGAATAGAGAGGATGTTGCCTCTAAATTACAGCTACTTTTTGTGTGTCCTGGTCCTCAAATGGAGACTGTGTCAGAAAGATGGAACATAGGGATGAAAGTCCGGAGCCTCTTCATTCCTTGGGACCTCTCCTCTCTCTTGGCATGTGATCACAAAAGAAAATATAATGTCAGAGCTTGAGGTCATCAGCTTGGAGCTGGCCAGGTTCTTCCTGCTTAGAGGAGACACAGTCACTGAAAGCACAGATGGAAGATATCTTTTTATGACAAGAAAAAAGTTGAAGAAGTGGATAATCCATATAGGGGGCTGAAACCTTTTACCTCAGATTGAGTCTTGAACTCATGTGCTGGGACTCAAAGCCAGCCAAAACCCTTGGTTTCAGGACCTATTGGATCTCAGGTTCTTGATGTCTCATCTCAGAAAGAATTCAGGGAGAGACAAAGTAAGAAGTAAGAAGTGGATTTCCTCAGAGTAGAGAAAAGCACACTCCACGGAGTGTGGGCCATCTCAGAGTGCAAGTCTGGCCACCTTGAAATGTGGCATGGTTAGCTTTTATGGGCTTTGTAATTTCATAGGCCTATGAGTGGGAGGATTATTCTAATTATTTTGAGGAAGGGATAGAGAGTTCTAGGAGTTGGGCCACCACCCTCTTTTTGGTCTTTTGACGGTGACTCGAAACCATCACGGCATCTCTGGGTGTGTCATATAGCTTTCTGATTGAAGATCAGTTCATTTCAGTCACTCAGTCATGTCCAACTCTTTATGACCACATGACTGCAGCACACCAGGCTTCCCCATCCATCACCAACTCCCGGAGCTTGCTCAAACTCATCAAGTCCATCAAGTTGGTGATGTCATCCAACCATCTCATCCTCTGTAGTCCCCTTCTCCTCCTGCCTTCAATCTTTCCCAGCATCAGGTTCTTCTCCAATGAGTCAGTTCTTCGCATCTGGTGGCCAAAGTATTGGAGCTTCAGGTTCAGCATCAGCCGTTCCCATGAGTATTCAGGACTGATTTCTGTTAGAATTGACTGGTTTGATCTCCTTATTGTCCAAGGGACTCTCAATAGTCTTCACTAATACCACAGTTCAAAAGCATCGATTCTTCTGTGCTCAGCCTTCTCTAAGGTCCAACTTACTCATCCATACATGACTACTAGAGACCGTAGCTTGTTTTCAAGGTCTAGTCAAAGTCGACTTGTCTTCCACCTCGGGCCCATTTGATTCTAATCCGTTTATATTGTGTCCTTAAGCTATGTCATTGTATGTCATTCTTTCAAAAGTTGCGCCCTATGCCCTTTCCTCCTGTTAACACTCTCAGCAGGGCAAACTCAGAGTCCTAACCAGTGGACCATAGGGAATCCCAGGGATACTGTCTTAAATCTGTTCACATACAGCAGTTTTTTCAGGACATGGACAAAACAGGCACAGAACACAATTTACAGTTGATTATGGTCATTTCCCTGATGGTTTCAGTAGTTATTGTTTCCCTAATGGTTTAAGTAGTTATTCCTTTCCTCAGTCCTTCACCCTCTGAAGTGACAAAGTTGTAGGAGCACTTTGCGATGGAATGAAATGATGTCGTCATCTCCTTTCAAGGAGATAATTGCAAGATAATGGTCTTTACTTCCTCAGTTCCTCCCCCTCTCTGTCCTATAAAATAACCAGGCATGTGCAACCCCCAAAATATTAGTCTGAGATATTAGTCTGCCATCTTCTTGGTCAATCAGCTTTCCAAATCAAGTATTCCTCGCCTCAACACGTTGTCTCTTGGTTTCTTGGTCTGTCCTGTGGTGAGCAGACTGATGTTGGACTTGTTAACAAATTCTAGGTTTGACTCTCTGCTAATCACCAAATAAGCACTTACTGATTTAATTTTCCTTTCATCAGCAAGTCAGTTTATAACCTTGTTTTACGTTTGTTTCTACTGAACAACATGTTGCTTAATATGTATTCAGTTCAGTTCAGTTCAGTCGCTCAGTCGTGTCCGACTCTTTGCGACCCCATGAATCGCAGCACACCAGGCCTCCCTGTCCATCACCATCTCCCAGAGTTCACTCAGACTCACGTCCATCGAGTTCGTGATGCCATCCAGCCATCTCATCCTGGGTCATCCCCTTCTCCTCCTGACCCCAATCTCTCTCAGCATCAGTCTTTTCCAATGAGTCAACTCTTCGCATGAGGTGTCCAAAGTACTGGAGCTTCAGCTTTAGCATCATTCCTTCCACTGATTCGCTAATATTGACACACAGCCAACAGGCTGTAACTCATGCCTGAAAGAAGCTTATCAAACAGGTATTTTAGATGATGATGCTTGTTTAATACTTATCTAGGCTTCCTTGGTAGCTCAGCTGGTTAAGAATCCACCTGCAGTGCAGGAGACCCTGGTACAATTCCTGGGTTGGGAAGATCCCCTGGAGAAGGGATAGGCTACCCAGTCTAGTATTCTTGGGCTTCCCTGGTGACTCAGATGATAAAGAATCTGCCTGCGTTGTGAGAGACCTGGGCTCAATCCCTGGGTGGGGAAGATCCCCTGGAGGAAGGAATGGCTACCTACTCCAGTATTCTCACCTGGAGAATCCTCACAGACAGAGAAGCCTGGTGGGCTACAGCTGCAAAGAGTCAGACAAGACTGAGCGATGAAGTACAGCACAAGCTTGTTTTCCCCATTAGACACCTAACATTGCTCCTGCACTTAGCACCAGGAGATCAGCATTTCAGCTTTATGTTTGAGAGCCATCTTAAGCAGCAAAATCACCAAGAAAATGCAAAAAATACCAAAAACATGTTGCTAATTAGACAGCACAGAATATATTTATTTATGGTATAGGAGCTGCAACAAAAAGGCAGGGTTGTGGCCTTCTTTATCTCAGTTGAGAACTGTGCTCCAGGTGACTTCAATTTTCTACTATGAGCATACATGCCCATGTTGATTAATGACCTTGAACGTGCTTGGAAATGTGGATTTTGGAGCTACAAAGTTTTTGTCGATGAATGAGTAAATATAGAATGTGTGAATAATGAGGATTGACTATAGCATTCTCTTGTTGGGTCTGTTTGTTTTGTGTCACTTGAGTTAATGAATTAAACTACTAGGAACATTAAAACAGACCTTTGTGAGGATGTATTTACAGTTCTTAGGTAAATACCTGGGAGTAGAATTGCTATGTCAAGGGGGTAGGTATATCGTTAGCTTTAAGAAACTGACAGAGTTTTTCATAATGGGTTTTGTTACTGTACACTCCTTTCTACTTCTGAAGTGTCTGTCTGGCTCCTGTGGCCTTAAACAACACTGGAGGGGCCAATGAAGGTCAGTGAACCATGGCCTGAATTAGAGAAGCTGCCTGTGCAATAGAGGTTCTGAGAGAAAATACCTACCTACCTCTGATTTCCTCATGTGCCAGCAGCCTTACTTCACATTCAACAAACAGTCAGGATAGGAACTGACGACTGGAGCTCAGAGGCTAGTAGTCAGTAACTGGGACAGTGGTGGCCGGGACAGCCACAGTTCCCATGGAGATGAGCACCTCTTTTCCTGTAACTTCCTGTGGAAATCTGTTGGGGTGGCCCCAATAGAATCTCATTTCAATAGATTATAGATAGATACAACTTTCTGGAGGGTGATTGGATATCAGCTAAGATATGTAATATGATTTAGGAAGCTATTACTGTGCAAATGTACATGTTACAGGTGAAGGTATTTATTGCAGCATCATTATACTGGTGAAAAACTGGAGAACATAATTAATGGTGGTTATTTTCATAAGGAGAATATATATTTAGTAATCATTCAAATTGCCAACATCTGCTGGATCATGGAAAAAGCAAGAGAGTTCCAGAAAAACATCTATTTCTGCTTTATTGACTATGCCAAGGCCTGTGACTGTGTGGATCACAATAAACTGTGGAAAATTCTGAAAGAGATGGGAATCCCAGACCACCTGACCTGCCTCTTGAGAAATCTGTAAGCAGGACAGGAAGCAACAGTTAGACCTGGACATGGAACAACAGACTGGTTCCAAATAGGAAAAGGAGTGCGTCAAGGCTGTATATTGTCACCCTGCTTATTTAACTTCCATGCAGAGTACATCATGAGAAACGCTGGACTGGAAGAAACACAAGCTGGAATCAAGATTCCTGGGAGAAATATCAATAACCTCAGATATGCAGATGACACCACCCTTATGGCAGAAACTGAAGAGGAACTAAAAAGCCTCTTGATGAAAGTGAAAGAGGAGAGTGAAAAAGCTGGCTTAAAGCTCAACATTCAGAAAACAAAGATCTTGGCATCCGGGCCCATCACTTCATGGGAAATAGATGGGGAAACAGTGGAAACAGTGTCAGACTTTATTTTTGGGGGCTCCAAAGTCACTGCAGATGGTGACCGCAGCCATGAAATTAAAAGACGCTTACTCCTTGGAAGAAAAGTTATGACCAACCTAGATAGTATATTCAAAAGCAGAGACATTACTTTGCCAACAAAGGTCCGTCTAGTCAAGGCTATGGTTTTTCCTGTGGACATGTATGGATGTGAGAGTTGGACTGTGCAGAAGGCTGAGCGCCGAAGAATTGATGCTTTGAACTGTGGTGTTGGAGAAGACTCTTGAGAGTCCTTTGGACTGCAAGGAGATCCAACCAATCCATTCTGAAGGAGATCAGCCCCGGGATTTCTTTGGAAGGAATGATGTTAAAGCTGAAACTCCAGTTCTTAAGCTACCTCATGCGAAGAGTTGATTCATTGGAAAAGACTCTGATGCTGGGAGGGATTGAGGGCAGGAGGAGAAGGGGATGACAGAGGATGAGATGGCTGGATGGCATCACACCTCGATGCACATGAGTGTGGGTGAACTCTGGGAGTTGGTGATGGACAGGGAGGCCTGGCGTGCTGTGATTCATGGGGTCACAAATAGTCAGACACAACTGAGCAAATGAACTGAACTGAACTGAACTGAACTATTTCGGGGAGTCAGTCCTGTATATTGCTCCTTCTGCCTGTACCTCTCACTTCAGGCAGGTCAGGAAGGTGCCCCGGTAGCTTTTGGCACCTTAAGGAATATATGAATGAGCAGCACAGTTAGACTGTATGCAGGGTGGGGAGCCTGGAAGGGTCTGTGGCATTCACAGGCTGTCGGGATAGGGTGCATGGCAGTTTCTCCCGTGCCTTTCCCTCTTCCCAGGTTCCATAACTGTGCTCAGAGAGTATCTGGTAGGTGGAATGCAGAGATCATCGGGAAAAGATGGGGTTCCTGGGGATTGGGATGAAGGAAAACTTTTGACAGAGGCTATTTGGTGGCTGTTGGGTTTTGATATGTTTTAGAGCCAGCTGAGGTGTCTTCTGTTTGTGGATCTTTAGGTTCTGCAGGGCTGAACAGAATCAGGGAGACACAGAAGAGAGGAGGGTCTGGCTATTTGTTGACTGTTTTGATGACAACCAGGACTTGGGGTCTGAGGGCAGGCCAGCTGGGTGCTGAGAAACACCTTGCCCCAGTAATTTCACGTTTGCCCATTTAGAACTTTTCCATGTTCTCTACTTGATTAGCCTCGAGAGGAAAAGGGAAAAGTTTCTCTGACTCTCTTTTCACTGATTCCCTAGGGATCCTCTGAATTTGACAGATTTAGTTAATCAGTGAATCAGTGTCTCTGGGGACAGACAGGTGAAGGAAAAAAGGAGAGAAAGACACAGAAAGCCATGGTTGGGCTCTCACAGCACTTTGATCACTAGACTTACTCCTAAGTTCCTGGTGCCCGGTGTTCCCTCTTTGCCTGGTTGTGGAGAGAGCAGTAGTTTGCCGTGACCCATAGACCTTGCCCAGCACTCATCAAGCAGGGGCACCTGGGCTGATCCCAGAGCCGTAGAACTTGCAGTCCAGTCCCCCTCTCTGGAGGTGAGTGTCTTCCAGTGGTTCCCCTCTGTGAAGGAGCTAGCAGGACAGGATGAGGATAGGAAGTTCTGGGCTTTGCTACCATGTGGAAGAAAGACACCTGGAACATGAAGAATGGATTAAGTGAGCTGCATGGTGGACCCATTTCCTTCAGAGCAGAAAGCACATTTTGCTGTTCCGAGTGCTGTTGACAGAGCTCTCTGACATTACCTGAGACCCTGCTCTCTCATCCCTCCCTATTTCTTCTGTGTATGCTTCATATTCCGTAGGGGATCCCCAGGAAGAGAGGCCACAAATTGACCAGACACGTCCTTTGTAAAGAGTGAAAGAGAGTCCTATCCTGTAAGCAGAAGGAAAAGCGTGTCAGGATGGATACTCTGTTCATTCATTAACCTGTCTGTGACTCATTCACTGATTATTTACTGAATAAATATTAAAAGAGTACTTGTTCACACTGTGTCAGGGTCTGTTCTTTGCACTGGAGGTGTCACGGTGAACAAGGAAGAAAACAATCTTTGAGGTACTTCAATTTCCTCTTCTGGTGAGAGGTAGTAAGAGGAAAATACAGCTTCAAGAGAGAACAGAGTGTGAAGAGGCACATGTGTCGCTTTAGAAAGTCTGGAAGGGCCACAGGATTTGAGACCTTGGAGCAGTCAGCTGCAGGTGGTGAGGGCCTTGCTGCTGCTGCTGCTAAGTCACTTCAGTCGTGTCTGACTCTGTGCGACCTCATAGATGGCAGCCCAGCAGGCTCCCCCATCCCTGGGATTCTCCAGGCAAGAACACTGGAGTGGCTTGACATTTCCTTCTCCAGTGCATGTAAGTAAAAAGTGAGAGTGAAGTCGCTCAGTCCTGTCTGACTCTTAGCAACCCCATGGACTGTAGCCCACCAGGCTCTTCCGTCCATGGTATTTTCCGGGCGAGAGTACTGGAGTGGGGTGCCATTGCCTTCTCTGGGTGAGGCCTTACCTTATTCAATTATCCAGTGGAGCTCAGGGTGATCCTTTTTGAGATTTTCTGACAGTTTTCCTTATTTGTAGGACTCAGGAGACAATAGAGGACTTAGATGAGCAAATGTTCTCCGGGGACGTTTCCACACCTCCTATAGTACTCAGATAATAATGGGTTGAAATAGGGATGCACTGCACCTTTGGATGTCTCTTCTTCCTAGAGCTAGAAATCGGAAACTCCAGAAGGCCAGCAGTTGCTACCATTAAATCATAGCTCCTTTCTAGTTTCTGGTCTGAGATGATGCAGTAGGGATGGGAGTCATGGAAGCTGGCAAAGATAGTCCCAGCCTCTTCACTCTTCTTGTTCCCTACATTCTGCAGTCCCCTGGTGACAGCAGGAATCATCAATCTGAGCTGGAAATCACTAACTAGGCTCTGCTGAGGCTCTTCCTGTTAGGAGGAGACAAGCTGAGTGAAATGAGAGGCAGAAAGGGACTTTTTTCATAAGAATAAGGAGGAAGAAGTGGAGAGCTCCCTCCAGGGAGGCTGCTGCACAGAAGTCAGGAAAAGACCCAATAGTTTGTCTCAAAACAGCTCTTATCTTAGGACATCCACCCCGTCTCCCTGCCTGTCATCCTTCCCAAGAGGCAGACATGATACAGATAACTGACTTGAAATCTTTAAAGGGAAGATAAGGCAAATGAATCTGTGTTCAAAAGAAGGAAGGAGGAGGAACCATGTCTCAGTGAGATTGACTAGGAATACTTTCTTGTAGCTGTTGAGATGCAGCAGTTATCTCAGGGCATGGATGTAAGAAGACAGATTAGGACACTCAGAATGGAAAAGGTCATGCTGTAGATGAGTGTGCCGTGGCCAGGGAAGTAGGCAAGGTGGTGAGGGATGGTGGCAGAGTTGGAGTCCAAATGTCCAGTGAGTTGAGAGACAAAAGTGGTTCTTGGGTTGGTGTGTTCTTATAAAGATATGGTGAGTATTTCTTATCTTACTGGAGATACACACTTATCTTCATATATTATATATTTGTTATTGTTCAGTCACTAAGTCGTGTCCGACTCTTTGTGGCCCCGTGGACTGTAGCCCACCATACTCCTCTGTCTGTGGTATTTCCCAGACAAGAAACTCGAGTGAGTTGCCATTTTCTTCTCCAGAGCGTTTTCCTGGATCCAGTATCTAACTTGTTTCTCCCACAATTGCAGGCATATTCTTTACCACTGAACCACCAGGGAAGCCCACATATTGTTTATAAAACATTTAACGTCAACTTTGTACAGAGAATAGTGAAATATGAACCCAGCTGGTCATTCTCTGGAGCCTGAAAGAGCAAGAGATAATATCTTGTCAACCTGTGAATGTCTTTAGTGCTTTGAAATTAGCAGCATGTTGTCTCTCCTTTGCCCTCCAGATTTCAAAAAGAGAAGCACCCAGCTAAATGTTGAAAAACTACTCTAGCACCACGGAATTTTATCTCCTTGGCTTCCCTGGCTCTAAAGAACTACGTGATATTCTTTTTGCCACTTTCTTTTTCTTTTACTTGGTGACAATGATGGGAAATATCCTCATTATTGTGATTGTCTGTGTTGATAAACGTCTGCAGACCCCCATGTATTTCTTCCTGGGTCACCTCTCTGTCCTAGAGATGCTGACCACATCTGTGACTGTCCCCTTGATGCTCTGGGGTCTGCTACTTCCTGGGATGCAGGCAATATCCT
This sequence comes from Redunca redunca, assembly GCA_006410935.1. NCBI lineage: Eukaryota > Metazoa > Chordata > Mammalia > Artiodactyla > Bovidae > Redunca > Redunca redunca. The sequence goes on from SJYQ01001494.1 coordinate 545,160, forward strand.
TGACTGCCTGTTGTGTACAACTGTATCTGTACCTGTCTTTGGGAATATCGGAGTTCATATTATTTGCTGCGATGGCTGTGGACCGTTACGTGGCTGTCTGTAACCCTCTGCGGTACATCATCATTATGAACAGCCACACCTGTCTCTGGGTGGTAATTGTGTCCTGGGTATTTGGCTTCCTGTTTGAAATCTGGCCAGTCTATGCCACGTTTCATCTTACTTTCTGCAAATCAAATGTGCTAGATCATTTTTACTGTGACCGAGGACAGCTATTCAAGCTGTCGTGTGATAATAGCCCTTTCACTGAATTTATTCTTTTTTTAATGGCTGTTTTTGTACTTTTTGGTTCTTTGATGCCTACAATTGTCTCTTACACCTACATCATCTCCACCATCCTCAAGATCCCTTCAGGATCTGGCCGGTGGAAAGCCTTCTCTACATGTGCCTCCCACTTCACCTGTGTCGTGATCGGCTACAGCAGCTGCTTGTTCCTCTATGTGAAACCCAAGCAAACGCAGGCCGCTGAGTACAACAGGGTAGCCTCACTGATGGTTGTAGTGGTGAACCCTTTTCTGAACCCTTTTATCTTCACCCTCCGAAATGACAAATTCACAGAGGTGTTTCGAGATGCCATGAAAAGCTGCTATCGACTCCTCAAGGCTTAGCTGTTGTAAGGACTGCCATGGATTCATCATCTTGGGCCTGAGTAAGCTGAGATCTCTGATTTAAATCTGAAATAGTCATTTTCATCATCAAGTAGTTTATGGTCTATGATGTAACTTTTAGCTTTTAATAATCACTCCCTTATTTTTCAGTGGAGATATTCATTTATACACATTATTCTAGTTAAAAGACACCTTGTAAAATAAATTTAATAGGACTCACCAGATGGTCCAGTGGTAAAGAATCCACCTGTCAATGGAGGAGAAATGGTTTCAATACCTGGCCCAGAAGATCCAACATGCGATGGGCAACTAAGCTTGTGTACCACAAATACTGAAGCCTCTGTGCCCTAGAGCCTGTGCTGTGCAAAAGAAAAGCCATCACAATAAGAAGTCTGAGCCCCACCTAGAGAGTAGCTGTGCCTCACCCCAACTAGCAAAAGACCGTGTGCAGCAAAAAGACTCAGCATGGCCAAAAAAATAATAATAATGTAAAATAAAACAAATACATAAAATAAAAAAATAAAATTAACAACTAAAAATGTAAAAGATGTTCATGGTTTTTAAAACAACGCTGAGGTATTTGAATGTGAAATGTGTAGAAAAGAATCATTCATTCTCTGACAGCTGACCTAAATGTTTGAATCTAGGTGCTGGGTCATCTTCACCTACAATGTCCTGTGTTTCCCTGGTTTTCTCAAAGCGTCAGCTTCCCATGTGATTTCCATGAGTGATGCCAAGTCCAGCTCCAGGGTTTAACCTTTTCTTGAGGCTTCTGGCCCAAGGTGCAACAGTGAGAGTGCCTTCCTGGAGATTTTCTCAACCAGCAGTCGTAAGAGGAATTCACGCTTTACCAACATCAAGGTTGAATGTGTTAATGCAGACAAGTCTCTATCTATTAATTACGCTAGAAGTTTAGTTTGTGAAAATATTTAGCTCTAGGAAGTGGATCAGAAGACTCAAGCAGAAGGGCAGAGGGACATTGATGTTCTGTCATTCCATTTGATTTTTGACTATGACTTTTGTTCATTTTTCGCGCCGCGGTCTTACCGGTCCCAGGGTGCGGGGAGGTGGGTGGGTACTCGGAGCCAGCCCCGCGGAGCCAGCCCCGCGGAGTCCGCCGCGGCGCCGCTCTTCCAGCCGCGGCTCCGCTGAGGTCCGGCGAGGCGGGCGAGGGCGCTGGGGGACGCGGCAGCGCGGCGGAGCCGGGAGCTGCGAGTTCTCCCCGCCCCCGGCCTGGGGTTTGAAAGGAGGAAGCCTGCGAGCCGGGCACGTGGAGTCGCGCGAACCGCGAGGCTGGGGTGGGCGCGAGGGCCAGGAGTAAGGGGAGCGCCCGGAGCCGAAAAGACCGGAGGCCGAGTCCAGGTCGCTGGCGGCCGAAAAGAGACCCAGCGCTCCCGCCTCTCTTCTGCTGGGCGCCTCTCGGGCTTGGAAAGGGTGTCCTGGCGATTTCAAGCCGAGGCTTTGCGAGAGCGGAGAGGACCTCCGCCAAAGGTCCCCATTTCCCAGGGCTTGAGAAGCGTGGTGCGTTCCGCGCTGGAGGCCAGTGAGTCTGGAGAGAAGAGCTCCACAGCCCGAAGCGAACATTTCCCCGGAGGGCGAGCAGACCCGGGTCGCGCCTCTGTGCACTTGTGTGTCGAGGGGAGAGGGGTTCGGGGCCAGGCCTGGCAGGTCAGTGATGAGTTCACGTGGCGTGTGACTGTGCCGCCTCCTTAGTTCCGGGTGTCTGAGGATGATACCTGCTCACCGATGAGATCACCTACCTTCCAGGAAGCATGTTTGTGTTGAACGGGACCGCCTTTCCACCCGAGAAAAGCGCTGTTTGTCTTTAAGCTGAGCGTCTTGGAGGACTAGCGAGATGCCACGTCTCTCAGTGTGTGTTTCCGCCGGGAGGATGTTCCTGGGCGGGACGGTCCTCTCTCCCTGCAGGAGCGGGGGCAGGACACCGAGTCTCTGGTGGTGTCTGTGCCCAAGGAGCTGGCGGTGGCTGTGGGGCTGTGTGGTCCCCAGGCTTCATTCGCCCTGGACCCGCGAAGCTGCAGGGAAGCTGTGCACACCTGCCTCTCGAAGGCAGCTGTCTTTCTTGGGAGGTCGGTTTTGTACTTGCCTGGAAGAGTTTAGGGAACACGTTGGCTTCCCTGGTGGCTCAGAGGGTAAAGCGTCTGCCTGCAATGCAGGAGACCTGGGTTCGATCCCTGGGTCAAGGAAGATCCCCTGGAAAAGGAAATGGCAACCTACTCCAGTACTCTTGCCTGGAAAATCCCATGGACAGAGAAGCCTAGTAGACTACATCCATGGGATCGCAAAGAGTCAGACACGACTGAGCGACTTCACTTTTGTTCATTTTATGAAAAATGACAATTGTTTTTGCAAATATAATAATAAATAATTCAGATGTGATTTTGCAATTTTACTTAGCATCTCAGCTATTCTCACTTTTATGTAGCACTTTTGGGATTAATTTTGAATATTTTTTAAACACTTATCCCTCGATCCAAGCAGCTGAGGTTTTTGAGCAGGGCTCCAAAACCCAATCGCATTTGAGGACCTAGAGGGAAACGTATGGCTGAACAACCCCACTTGGAGTGCATACATGCTGGAGAGATGGGAATGGGCCATGGCATTAACACATTGGCGGTAGAGTAGATGACAGATCCTCTCTGTGGATCTCTGACAGGATCCATAAATATGACCAGAGGGTGTGTGGTCCAGAGAGGGCAGAGATCATCTGGGAAAGATAGGCTTCTTATAACCCTGGAGATGAAGAGAGAATCTGGACAAACCATTTGGCCACTAGGTTTTTGACAAGCATCTTGAATCCACTGGTGGGTTCACAGCTTGGGGGTGGTCTAGGCCCTGTAGGGCTCCATGTAGTCAGGCTGAAGTGCACAGCAGCTGCGTTGGCTGATTTTGACAGCTGGGAATGTGTGGTAGTGGGTAAGGAAGGTCCAGGGAGTAAGGCGGCCTGGGTGTTGAGAAGCTCCTGACTGGGAGCTTTCAATTTTGCCCACTGCACAAAACATCCATGGTCTCCAGCTTGCTTAGCCTCAGGTGGGAAGAGTGGAAGTTTTTTCAGCTTTTCCTTGACTATATCCCTGGTGTGTCTCTGAGCCTGTGCAAATTTTTTCCTCAGTGAATAACTATCCTTGGGGGTAGACAAGGAAGAGTAGGAAAGAGGCAGAGAGAATGAGAGACAGGGAGATAGCAAGATTCCTCTTAGCATCATTATTTCTGTACTTCTTTAAGTTTCTGCGCTTGGCTAGTTATTCCTCATCATGAGTGAAGACAGCAGAATCAGGCTGTCTCCCAAGCATTGCCTTGTATTAGCCATGTAGGGGTGGCGGTTGATGCCTGAAGGGCAGGAGACCTTTTAGTCCATCCCCTTCTCTTGAAATGAATGTCTTCCAAGCGATTTTCCTCTTGAAGGAGAGAATAGCAATGCATCTCTTTGGGAAGCCTGAGCTGGGCTGGCTTCTCAAACAGGGAGTAAAGTGAGGCAGCTGCAGAGTAGATCAGCTGTACTTCAGATCATCCCTCCATAGCAAAGAGCAGGGTGAGAAGCGCAGTGCCGGGTGTAGGCCCAGCCCTCTGCCTGAGAGACCCCAACCCTGCTCCCTCTTCATCTCATCTTTATGCCACTTCTCAGTTTGTAAAGGGTCTGCAGCAAGAGAGATTTCAAGTTGAGTGGACAATGCTTTAGAAAAGAGTGAGTGGAGGGAATGCTAGTCAGGTTGTGCATTCTTTGTCTATTTTATTGTTCTTTAATCTACTATTTGATATATTCACTGAATAATATTCATAGGGTGCACATTTTGTCAGACTCTCTTCTTATCACTGGTTGTGACACTAGAATGCTGAAGAACGTGCCTTCAAGGTACTTAATTCTAATGTGGGATTTTGATGTTAAAATGATAAGTACAAATGTAATATGATTTGAGATATTGATAGAAACCAACAGAAATAGAAATACAGCCTAGAGAGTTTAGAGAATGAGATTTTGTATGTATTGTTATACAAGCAATGAGACTAAAAGGGGTCATTTCAGCAAAGGTATGCATGTAGTGAGCAAGGAGCCTGGCAACTAAGGAACACAGTACCATCTGGTTTGGCATTTTCTAGCATTTTTCTTACCCTAGTGAAAGTGAAAGTGAAATTGCTCAGTTGTGTCCGACTCTTTGCGACCCCATGGACTGTAGCCTAGGCTCCTCTGTCCATGGGATTTTCCAGGCAATAGTACTGGAGTGGATTGCCATTTCCTTCTCCAGGGGATCATCCTGACCCAGGGATCGAACCTGGGTCTCCCACCTTGTAAACAGACACTTTACCATCTAAGCCACGAGGGAAGTCCTTAGGGCTCTGGACAAAATAGAAAAGTCATAGACAAGCAGATACATTCTTGAGACTTTACAAATTGCTCTATGAAGCTGAGATGATGGCAGTTTGGTCCAAGGGACAGATTCTCTATTTGAAGGTCTGGCTCCTTGCTGCAACTAGAGATTTTGGAACCTCAGAATATAGAGGATGTTGTGTCTAAATTTTCACTGCTTTTTTGTTCCATGATTCCCAGATGGAGACTGTGTAGGATAGATGGGACATAGGGATGAAAGTCCTGATCCTCTTCACTTGTTGGGACCTCTCATCTCTCATGGTATGCGATCACAAGTAGAAATACAATGTCAGAACTTAAGGTCATCAACTTGGAGCTGCCCGGGTTCTTCATGAACACATTCACTAAAAGCACAGATGGAGGAAGACTTTTATCACAAGAATAAAGGTGAAGATAATGGATAATCCACACTAGGAAGCCAGCTCCCCAGAAATAAGTGAATGATTCAATACTCTGTGTCAAATTGTCTTATGACAATGTCCTTGACAGGCACAGATTCTCAGCAGCACCCCTAAAGTGATACATAAAACAGGTAACAACTTTAAAATGCATATAATCCAAATGAAGCCTGTGTTCAGTGGATACAAAGAAAAGAAGTAACCATGTCTGGGTGGGATTCGCAAGGCAAACTTTCTTTTGTTTTGTATGCATCATGGGGCTTGCAGGATCTTAGTTCCCCTACTGTGGATTGACCTGGAAACCCTGGCATAGAAAGCTCTGAGTCCTAACCAGTGGGACCAACAGAAATTCCCAGAAATATTTTCTTAAAACTGTTAATATACAGCAGTTTTTTTCAGGATGTGGACAAGACTGGCACAGAACACAGTTTACATCCAATTACAATACAGTGGTTTCCCTGATGATTTCAGTAGTTATTTCTTTTCTCAATCCTTCAAACTCCAAAGTGACAAATTCATAGGAGCACATCAGGATGGAATGAAACTATGTTGTAGATGTTCATTTCAGGAGATATTTGCAAGATAATTGTCTTTACTTCCTCAACTCCTCCTCCTAACTGTCCTATAAAAGAACCTGGCATCCACACCTCTACAAAATGGTTATTTTGAGACATTAATCTGCCATCTTCTTGGTCAACCGGCTTTCCAAATAAAATTGTGTTCCTTGCCTCAATACCTCATTTCTTGGCCATGTTGACTAAAAAGATACACAACTTGAGAGTTGTCAGTGAGTTTATTTGGGGCAAAATGAGGACTGAAGCCCAGGAGTTAGCACTTCAGATAGGTCTGAGAAACTGCTCCAAAGAGGCAGTGAGGGAAGGTCATTAAATAAGATTTTGGTGAAGGGGCAGTTCAATGCAATCAAATGTTTTCTTTACAAAAGGTTTTTTGCTAGTCACAAGGATCTGATGTCACCATGAAGGGATTTACTACTTTCCTAAATATGAAGAGATGCAAGGATTGGGATCTTGAAATTAGTTCCTGAAAATATCTATCTAAAGACTTGTTCTGTTGGCAAAATGCTGTTAGCCTTTGCCCTGCTTCATTTTGTACTCCAAGGCCAAACTTGCCTGTTATTATTCCAGGTATTTCTTGACCAGAAATCAACCCTGAATATTTACTGGAAGGGCTGATTCTGAAGCTGAAGCTCCAATATTTTGGCCATCTGATGCGAAGAGCCAACTCATTGGAAAGGACCCTGATGCTGAGAAAGATTGAAGGCAAGAGGAGAGGGGGATTACAGAGGATGAGATGGTTGGATGGCATAATTGATGCAATGAACATGAATTTGAGCAAACCGTGGGAGATAGTGAAGGATAGGGAAGCCTGGTGGGCTGCAGTCCATGGAGTCTCAAAGAGTCAGCCACGACTGAGCAACTGAACAACAACAACAAAAGACCTGTTCCCCCAGATTCCTTGGAGCACAGAGTGCCTCACTCTCACCCTGAGCTCCCTCAGGGGGTATTGAAGGTCAACAGCTGCACAGGGTTCAGTCTCTGCAGAAGCAGATGGCAAATACCCTTGGCAAGCGCCAATTTGTAGTGGACAATTAACCAAATTTGTTTTTACTGATTAAATCCTTTCATCAACTAATCAGCATATAACTTTGTTTTCTGTTTGTTTCTATTCAATGCTGCTGCTAAGTCTCATCAGCCTATTCAATGACACCTTGCTAATATGTATTATTGATCCATGAAGACTGACACACAGCCAACAGCTTGTAACGCCTGCTTGAAGAATTTTAGCAAACACGTATTTTAAATAATGAAGCTTGTATAATACTTATCTAAACTTATTTTCCCCATAAAGCACATAATAGCCTTATTGCCCTTAGCACCAGGAGATAAGCATTTCAGCATTATGCTTCAGTTCAGTTCAGTCACTCAGTCATGTCCAAGTCTTTGCCACCCCATGAATCGCAGCACACCAGGCCTCCCTGTCCATCACCAACTCCCAGAGTTCACTCAGACTCACATCCATCGAGTCATCCAGCCATCCAGCCATCTCATCCTCTGTCGTCCCCTTCTCCTCCTGCCCCCAATCCCTCCCAGCATCAGAGTCTTTTCCAATGAGTCAACTCTTCTCATGAGGTGGCCAAAGTACTGGAGTTTCAGCTTCAGCATCATTCCTTCCAAAGAAATCCCAGGATTGATCTCCTTCAGAATGGACTGGTTGGATCTTCAGTCCAAGGGACCCTCAAGAGTCTTCTCCAACACCACAGTTCAAAAGCATCAATTCTTCTGCACTCAGCCTTCTTCATGGTCCAACTCTCACATCCATACATGACCACAGGAAAAACCATAGCCTTGACTAGATGGACCTTTGTTGGCAAAGTAATGTCTCTGCTTTTGAATATACTATTTAGGTTGGTCATAACTTTTCTTCCAAGGAGTAAGCGTCTTTTAATTTCATGGCTGCAGTCACCATCTGCAGTGATTTTGGAGCCCCCCAAAATAAAGTCTGACACTGTTTCCACTGTTTCCCCATCTATTTCCCATGAAGTGATGGGACTGGATGCCATGATCTTCATTTTCTGAATGTTGAGCTTTAAGCCAACTTTTTCACTCTCCTCTTTCACTTTCATCAAGAGGCTTTTTAGTTCATCTTCACTTTCTGCCATAAGGGTGGTGTCATCTACATATCTGAGGTTATTGATATTTCTCCTGGCAATCTTGATTCCAGCTTGTGTTTCTTCCAGTCCAGCATTTCTCATGATGTACTCTGCAGAGAAGTTAAATAAGCAGGGTGACAATATACAGCCTTGACATACTCCTTTTCCTATCATCAAATTGGACAATCTTTAAGGAAATCAACCCTGAATACTCTTTGGAAGTACTGATGCTGAAGCTGAAGCTCCAATACTTTTGGCACCTGATGAGAACGGCTGACTTATTGGAAAATCACCTGATACTGGGAGATCGAAGACTTAAAGAGAAGAGGTTGACAGAGGATGATATGGTTGTATGGCATCACATATTCAATGGACATGAATTTGGGCAAACTCCAGGAGATGGTGAGGGACACGGAAGCCTGGCCTGCTGCAGTTCATGGGGTTGCAAAGAGTCAGATGCGTCTTGGTAACTGAAAAGAAACAATAGCTTAAGCAGCAAAATCAACAACAAAATGCAAACAAATGTCAAAAACATGTTGCTAATTGGACAGCACAAAAGAAATTTATTTACAGTATAGAAGCTGCAACAAGAGGCAGGGTTGTGCCTTCTTCAACCTCAGTTGAGAACATGTACCCCAGGTGACTCCAGTTTTCTGCTATGAGCATACATGCGTATGTTCATTAATGACCTTGGAAATTGCTCAGAAATACTGATTTTGGAGCTACACATAAGTTTTTCTGAGTAGACGAATGCACAAATACAGAATATGTGAATAATGAAGATGGACACTACCATTCTTTTGTTGGGGATATTTATTTTGTATCACTTGATGTAAAAGAATTAAACTGCTAGGAACATCAGAACAGACATCTTTGTGAAGATGTATCTTTTCATTTCTTAGGTAAATTTCTGGGAGCAGAATTGCTGTGTCATAGTAGCTATATCCTTAGCTTTAAGAAACTGACAAACTTTTTCCTAATGGGTTTTGTTACTGTACATTCCTTCCTACTTTTGAAGTGTCTGTTGGGCTCATGTGGCCATAAACATAACTATAGGGACATGTAGGGTCAATGAACCATGTTCTGAATTAGGGAGGTTGGCTTTGCAATAAGGGTTGTGAGAGGAAACGTCTACCTACCTTACTGCCAGGGTCCAGCCCCGGTGGATCCAGGGTAATTCGAAGCGGAGACAGAGTTGGCGGTTGATTTAGAGAGAGATAAGGAAAAAATGTTGTAGATAAGAAAATAGAGGAGAAAAAGAGGCTGATATTCCTTTGTTTACATAGAGAACCAATAAAACTTTGAGACAAGAAGTTTGCCCTGTTCACGGAGGCCACAGGTGCCCTCCTGGTCTCCGGAGGGAGTGAAGATGCAGAACGTCTTCCCATTCAGGTCTTAGAAACCTGGGCAGATAAGTGAGTGCAGGAAGCCGCTATGCTCCAAGGGATTAGCCTGAAAAAGAGAGTGAGAGGGAGAGAGAGAGAATGATTGACATGGGGAGACCAAGCTGCTTCAGTGAGCGAGGCCCCATAACTTTATTTTCAAAAGGACTTTTATACCTTTCCCACAAATGATGTTCAGTTCAGTTCAGTTCAGTCGCTCAGTCGTGTCCGACTCTTTGCGACCCCATGAATCGCAGCACACCAGGCCTCCCTGTCCATCACCATCTCCCGGAGTTCACTCAGACTCACGTCCATCGAGTCAGTGATGCCATTCAGCCATCTTGTCCTCGGTCTTCCCCTTCTCTTCCTGCCCCCAATCCCTCCCAGCATCAGAGTCTTTTCCAATGAATCAACTCTTCGCATCAGGTGTCCAGAGTAGTGGAGTTTTAGCTTCAGCATCATTCCTTCCAAAGAAATCCCAGGATTGATCTCCTTCAGAATGGACTGGTTGGATCTCCTTGCAGTCCAAGGGACTGTCAAGAGTCTTCTCCAACACCACAGTTCAAAAGCGTCAATTCTTCGGCACTCAGTCTTCTTCACAGTCCAACTCTCACATCCATACATGACCACAGGAAAAACCATAGCCTTGACTAGACGGACCTTAGTCAGCAAAGTAATGTCTCTGCTTTTGAATATGCTGTCTAGGTTGGTCATAACTTCTCTTCCAAGGAGCAAGCGTCTTTTAATTTCATGGCTGCAGTCACCATCTGCAGTGATTTTGGAGCCTCCCAAAATAAAGTCTGACACTGTTTACACTGTTTCCCCATCTATTTCCCATGAAGTGATGGGACCAGATGCCATGATCTTTGTTTTCTGAATGTTGAGCTTTAAGCCAACTTTTTCGCTCTCCTCTTTCACCTTCATCAAGAGGCTTTTTAGCTCCTCTTCACTTTCTGCCATAAGGGTGGTGTCATCTGATGTTGTGTACATTATCTTCTGGTTTTGGAGGCCTGTGAAACATTTTAAGACCCTCTTTTGATAAAGACTGCTCGACCAGAAAACTTATTTTCCCTCGAAAATAAGTTTTTCCTTTATATTTCTAATCTATGTCAGCCTCAAAAAGTATCAAAGTTACATTTTCACAAAGCAAATGTGCTGCGAGTTACAACAAAGAAAGCACCAATTAGCTCAAAGGTATGATGTAGTTAGTTTCAAGGCTACATTTGTTTTTCTTACATTCTAACTATGTTAACAAATGTACTCCCAGGTGCACAGTGGATAAGAGATATGGGAACTTAGCAACAAGTATGGCTCAACAGTGAAATCTTACACCAGCACTACTCTAATAACTCTTTAACTCTTTGAAAGGCTTTATGTTTTAGGCTTCCCGTGCCTCTCACAGTTAGAGGGCTGTAAACAATCACATGTGTAGTTGTAAAAGTAGGGTAAGGCAAAATAGAGAGCCATCAGAGGGGTTTGAGCTGAAACATTCCTTTTATATGCAGGAGACTGTTAACTGGAGCTCTAAGTTAACTTTTTCCAGAGAAAGATGGTTGGGGATAGCCCCCCCTGTAATGTCAGAAGAATAGGTGGAAAGCATAATGCAGTAAGGCAGGCAGACTCTGGTGTGGGGGTAGATGCTCGAGAAAGCCCAGGGGGGTTTCCTTGAGGCCTGATCTCGCCTTTGCATTTTGTCAGGCCCCTTTCCTCATGACCTTTGCCACGGGCGGGATTCCCCATGCTGGCTCCCGGCACCTTACCTCCCTCAGATTTCCTCATGTGCCAGTAGCCTTGCTTCACATACCACAAACAGTCTTGATAGGAGCTGACACGTTCAGAGCTCAGAGGCTGAGAGGCAGTGGCTGAGACAGCAGTGTCTTGGGTAGCTGTCATCAAGAGGAATGGGGATGAGGAACCCTGGGATGTTTCTTCCCTTCATAATGTAATTACTGTCTCTTTGTATGTTAGTATGATTACTGGGAAGGTCATATGGTGAACATGAGAATAAAAATTTCCTGCAACTTCCTGTAAAAATCTGTCTGGGTGACCCCAATATAATGTCATTTCAAGATTATAAATTGATACAACTTTTTGGAGGGTGATTGGAAAGCAGCTAAGAAGTGTAATATGATTTAGAAGCTGTTACTGTACAAATGTACATGTTACAGGTAAAGGTATTTATAGAGATATGCATGTGTATGATAGATCTGTATGGACATAACAGAAATTAATCATAGTATTTAGATGTATGAGATGGTCAGGAGAATTGTACATTGGTGAGAGGGAATTTGTTTTCTATTCCTCTGTAAAACTTTATTTTCTTACCAGGAGTTGTTTTAATAAGGTAATTATAAATATTTAAAATGTTATTTTGCTATTTTATTCAGCATCCTGGCTGTTCTCACTTTTATATACTATTAATATTTGGGGGAGTCAGTCCTGTATATTGCTCCTTCTGCCAGTACCTCTCACTTCAGGCAGGTCAGGAAGGTGCCTTAGTAGCATTTGGCACCTAAGGGAATATATGAATGAGCAGCACAGTTGGACTGTATGCAGGGTGGAGAGGCTGCAAGGGTCTGTGGCATTCACAGGCTGTCGGGATAGGGTGCATGGCAGTTTCTCCCTTGCCTTTCCCTCTTCCCAGGTTCCCATAACTGTGCTCAGAGAGTATCTGGTAGGTGGAATGCAGAGATCATCGGGAAAAGATGGGGTTCCTGGGGATTGGGATGAAGGAAAACTTTTGACAGAGGCTATTTGGTGGCTGTTGTGTTTTGATATGTCTTAGAACCAGTTGAGGTGTCTTCTGTTTGTGGGTCACTAGACTCTGCAGGGCTGAATGGAACCAGGGAGACACAGAAGAGAGCAGGGTCTGGCAATTTTTTGACTGTTTTGATGACAACCAGGACTTGGGGTCTGAGGGGAGGCCAGCTGGGTGTTGAGAAACTCCTTGCCTCAGAGATTTCAAGTTTGCCCGTTTAGAACTTTTCCATGTTCTCAACTTGATTAGCCTCGAGAGGAAAAGGGAAACGTTTCTCTGACTCTCTTTTCACTGATTCCCTAGGGATCCTCTGAACTTAACAGATTTAGTTCCTCAGTGAATCAGTCTCTCTGGGGACAGAGAGGCAAAGGATAAACGGAGAGAGAGACACAGAGAACCATGGTTGGGCTCTCACAGCACTTTTGTCCCTTTAATTTCCCCTAAATTTCGGGTGCAAGGTGTTCCCCCTTTCCCTGAGAGTGGAGAGAGCGGTAGTTTGCTGTGACCTGCAGACCTTGCCTAGCACTCGTCATGTGAGGGGGCACCTGGGCTGATCCCAGAGCCGTAGAACTTGCAGTCCAGTCCCCCTCTCTGGAGGTGAGTGTCTTCCAGTGGTTCCCCTCTGTGAAGGAGCTAGCAGGACAGGATGAGGATAGGAAGTTCTGGGCTTTGCTACCATGTAGAAGAAAGACACCTGGAACATGAAGAATGGATTGAGTGAGCTGCATGGTGGACCCATTTCCTTCAGAGCAGAAAGCGCATTTTGCTGTTCTGAGCGCTGGTGACAGCTCTCTGACATTACCTGAGACCCTGCTCTCTCATCCCTCTCTATTTCTTCTGTGTATGCTTCCTATTCTGTAGGGGATCCCCAGGAAGAGAGGCCACAGATTGACCAGACACGTCCTCTGTAAAGAGTGGAAGAGAGTCCTATCCTGTAAGCAGAAGGTCAGCATGAATACCCTTTGTTCACTCGTTGACCTGTTTGCGATTCATTCACCGATTTATCTACTGAGTAAACATTAAAAGAGTACATGTTTACTCTGTGTCATACTTTGTTCTTGGCACCAGAGGTGTGATGATGAATGAAAAAGACAAGCTTCCTTGAGTTACTTCAATTTCAGCTTCTGATGAGCACTAATAGCCAGAAAATACAGCCTAAAGAGAGTACAGAGTGTGAAGAGGCACATGTGTAGCTTTAGGGATTCTGGAAGTGCCCCAGGGTCATAGACGTTTGAGCAGTGAGCTGTATGTGGTGAGGGAAGGAATCCAGTTAATCTCAGGAGCTCAGAGTGAGCCATTTTGATATTTTCTGACACCTTTCCTTACTTGTAGGACTCAGGAGACAATTGAGAATATAGATGAATAAATATTCTCTGGGGACTTATACTTCCCCAGATTCCTAGGTCCAAGGCTGGTGGAACACAGGGACACATTTCTCATTTGAAAGTCTCTTCTTCCTAGAACTAGAAATTTGAAGCCCCAGACAAACAGACCATGCTGCCTTATATCATAGCTACTTCTAGTTCCTGGTTCCAGATTTTGCAGTAGGAATGGGAGTGATGGAAGTTGGCAAGGGGAGTCCCAGTGTCTTCACTTCTCCTGTTCCCCTACACTCTGCAGTCCCTTGGTGACAAGAGGAATCATCATCTCTGAGCTAGAAGTCACAGACTGGGAGCTAGTGAGGCTTCTCCTATTGAGGGGGGCACATTCACTGTAATGAGCAGAAGAAAGTGACTTTTACCATAAGAATAAGGAGGAAAAATTGGACGTGAGCTCCAGGAAACTGGCTCCCAGAAGTCTGGAAAAGACTCAATAGTTTGTCTCAAAATAGCTCTTATTTTATGACATCATCTTGAGCGGAACCCACCCCCCTGCCTGTCATCCTTCCCAGGAAGAATAATGATTCAGATAACTAAATTGAAAACTTCAAAGTGAAGGTGAGGCAAATGAATCTGTGTTCAAAGGAAACAAGGAGAAGGAACCATGTGTCAGTGAGATTGACTAGGAATACTTTCTTGGAACTGTTGAAATGCAGTAGTTATTTCAGGGCATGGACATAACAGGCCCAGAAGACAGATTAGGACACTCAGGATGGACGGGGTCATGGTCTAAATGAGTATGTTGTGTCTAGGCAAGTTGATAAGGTGATCAAGGAAGGGTGCAGGCAGAATGTCTAGTGAATTGAGAGACAAGGGTGATTCCTGGGGTGGGTGTGATCTTACACATAGAGTGCTGTTGGTGATTATTTCTTACTTAACTGGACATGCCCACTTATCTTCATATATTATGCATGTTGTTCATAAAACACTTAACATCAGCTTTGTATAGAGAACAGTGAAATGTGGACCCTGCTGCTCATTCTATGGAGCCTGAGAGCAGGAGGGGATATTTGTCAAACTGTGAATGTCTTTAGTGATTTGAAATTAACAGCATTTTGTCTTTCCTTTGCCCTCTAGATTTCAAAAACAGAAAAGCACACAGCTAAATGTTGAAAAATTACTCTAGCATCACTGAATTTTATCTCCTTGGCTTCCCTGGCTCTAAAGAACTACACAATATTCTATTTGCCACCTTCTTTTTCTTCTACTCTGTGACATTAGTTGGAAACACGGTCATCATCTTGACAGTCTGTGTCGATAAACGTCTTCAGTCCCCCATGTATTTCTTCCTGGGTCACCTCTCTGTCCTAGAGATCCTGATCACATCTGTGGCCGTCCCTCTGATGCTCTGGGGTCTGCTTCTTCCTGGGATGCAGGCAGTATCTTTGAGTGCCTGTTGTGTACAATTGTATTTGTACCTGTCTTTGGGAACGTCGGAGTTGTTATTAATAGGAGCGATGGCTGTGGACCGTTATGTGGCTGTCTGTAACCCTTTGAGATACACCATCATTATGAACAGCCACACCTGTCTCTGGGTGGTAATTGTGTCCTGGGTATTTGGCTTCCTGTTTCAAATCTGGCCAGTCTATGCCACGTTTCATCTTACTTTCTGCAAATCAAATATGCTAGATCATTTTTACTGTGACCGAGGGCAACTGCTCAAACTATCCTGTGATAACAGTCTTTTCACAGAGTTTATTCTGTTTTTAATGGCTGTTTTCATTATTGTTGGTTCGATGATCCCTACAATTGTCTCCTACACCTGCATCGTCGCCACCATCCTCAGGATCCCCTCAGGCTCTGGCCACAGGAAAGCCTTCTCTACGTGTGCCTCCCACTTCACCTTTGTTGTCATTGGCTACGGCAGCTGTTTGTTCCTCTTTGTGAAACCCAAGCAAACGCAGGCCGCTGAGTACAACAGGGTAGCATCACTGATGGTCTTAGTGGTGAACCCTTTTCTGAACCCTTTTATCTTCACTCTCCGGAATGATAAATTTATAGAGGCCTTTCGAAATGTCATGAAACGCTGCTATCACCTGAAGGATTAGCTGTGTCCCGAGGATGGACTCATTACCTTGGGCCTGAGTAAGCTGAAAACACTGATTAAAATCTGAAATAATCATTTTCATCTGCAGACTGTTTGTGATCTACAATTTAAGTACTTACATTGCTTCAATTGATAAGTGAGTCATTCCTATATGGTAGATTGTTATTTTTTTAAGTGCTTATATTCATTAATACATATTAAAATGCTCCTCACAAAATAAATGTAAGAACTGTAAATATACAAGTTATTAAAAAACACTGAGATGTTTGAAAGGGAAAAGCATTCAAAATGTTGTTCATTGTCTTACAGCTGACCTAAATGTTTGATTCTAGGTGCTGGGTCATCCTCACCTATATTGTTCTGTGATTTTATGGTTTTCTCATTGCCAGAAGTTCCCTATATTACTTCTGTGAGTGATACCAAGTCCACCTTCAGGGATCAACATTACTGAGGCTTCTGCTCCAAGGTTCAACAGTGACAGTGACTTTCTGTAGATTATCTCGACCAGCAATTGTGTTCATCCTCTCCTGGTACTTTCTTTCCTCCTTCCTCTCTGTAGCTCTCTTTCCGTGGTTCCAGGTCTTTGATTCATTTCTGGGCTCTTCGTTTCCTTTCCCCCTCACACACACCAAGTTTACCACACTATTTTCCAGCTTCTCACAAATTTGTCCTTCCTTTTCTCCAGCATTGCCATTCTCATCATTCCTCTAGTCATCACCCCGGTTCCTAACTGATCCCCTGTTTCTTATGTCATTAGCACAATTTTATCAGCATCTTTTTTTACAGCATCTTTGTAATAACAAAATATTGATAACTAATATCAATAGTGACTGGTTAAATAAATTATGTTTCGTCTGTAGAATAAAATATCTAGCTATAGAAAGATTAAAGAAGCTCTTTCTTATATGATTAGAAACAATCTTTGGTCTATATTGTAAAGTGAGAAAAGTAAAGTACATTGAATTTATTATTCATCCTTTTGTGTTAGGAAGGAATAGAAATGCATATAGATTCATATTTGCTTATATTTTCATATGAGCACCATCAGAAAAACCTAATAGATGGTTTACAGTTGGATTATAGTGGTGAGAATTGGCAGATAGAATGAAGAGGGGATCAAGACTTTTCACTCTATGCTCTTCAATATTCTTGTTATTATTTTATTATTACATATGTAATCATACATATGTATGCCTATGAAAAAGTTAATAAATGCATTTCTCTTATGTCTTAAGACATGTACTAATTCAATTTCTCACCCTTGTAAATTGGAATTGTATATTTTAAATGTGTGAGCTTTATCATATGTGAATTATATCTTTGTAAAATTGGCAAAAAAATTGTATGTTAGATGGTGGAAAAGTACTATGAGGAAAAGTGAAATAGGAATGAAAGGAACTATCTGTTGGGAGAGTGCTGAAATTTTAAATAAGGTTGTTAGGAAAAGTTTGAAAGAGGTGAAGTAGTGAGTCATGTAGACATTAGTTAAAGAACATTCCAGGCATGCAAACAATAAGCAGAGAGAACCCAGGGAAGGCATAAGCAACATGCTGGAATGGAGTAAGCCAAGATGAGTAAGGGAAAATGAAATCAGAGAGGTAATCGAGATTTAGATCATGTAGAGCCTTGTAAGTCTTTTAAAGATGTTTGTGTTTTTTTAGGGGTGAAGGGGAAATCTATTGCAGGGTATTGAAGAATAGTGACAGAATCTGCCTAATACTTTAACAAGATTATTCTGACTCCTGTGTAGGCAATCAGTTGAAGGACAGGAAGAAAGAAGGAGGGAGACCCATTAACTTTTGCTGTATAAGACACACACACAAAGCTCCAGTGACGTACAACAGTAAGCTTTTATTTTCACGCATTAGGGTTTCAGCTTATCAAGGCTCGGCTTAGCTGGTGGCTCTGCTAATCAGGAGGGCTTATCTATGAGTCTAAGAATTGGATGGTAGTCAGCTGGTTTATTGCTGGCTCTCCATTGGTGTTGCAACTGGGGTATCTTTCCTCTTTCTGTGCCCAGCAGACTCACCTGGGCGTGTTTTTCCTATAATGACGGCAGAACACAAGAAAGCCCAGCTGAAAACACTAGCGGCCTCTTAGGACCTGGGCTCAGATCTGGTATACTCAATCTTCAGTCTCATTGTATTGTTCAAAGCCAGTTACATGGAAAAAAATCCAGAATCAAAGTGTGGATAATATACTGCTGGAGGACGTGAGGCCAGGCAGAGGTTTACCAAGATGCCCTTAATTCTCTTGGCTTGACTAAACTTAAGCTGGGCTTATTCCTGACTCTAGGCCCCTGGCATTTGCATTAGAACACTTGCAATTGTAAAATCTTTTTCTGTTCCTTTGAGATGTAAACTTTTTTAAAAAAACCTGCTGCCAGTTTTACATCCCAAGGAGGATTTTCTTGGGACTTGGGAGCCATACCTTTGAAGCATAATCATCAAGGAAGAAAGTGCCCTTATTCCCAGTCTCTGTGGGAGGGGATGAGCCTGACTTGAAGGATACCAGATAGCAAGCAGAGATGGACTCATCACAGAAAAACACCTTTTACAAACTCAGGAAAACTCAATGTGCTCAACATCTATTGATCAACCTCTCCCGGCTAAAGTTCTTCAGTACTTTTCCAGTAGTTCATTTCTATGGTTAAAAACTCTCCCACTCTTTGAGTGAAGATAGTGCAGGCATGGGTTCCCTTTCCTGTTGCGATAACCTTGAATAGTCTTCTTTGCCTGTTTAATGTTGTCCAGGGCAAGTTTTGCTTTGACAGGGATGAAGAGAGTGAATATTTTAGATGACTGTCTAATTAGCCATCAGTTCAGTTCAGTTCAGTTGCTCCGACTCTTTGCGACCCCATGAATTGCAGCACGCCAGGCCTCCCTGTCATAGACCTTTACAATAACCTAGGCAACAGGTGATAATCATTTGGATGAAGGTGATGGCAGTAAAGTCTGTTTCTAAAGACTATATTTTATATATAACTAATCTAATATAATATCATCTTGTTTATATCAATCTATAGACAACAGCATTTGTTTGGATTTGATATGAAAAAAGAGATGAGTTAGTGACTATACATTTTTTTTTGTGGGGGGGGGATCTAAAAAACTAGAAGGATAAAATTGTATTAACTGAGATGAAATTCTGTTGACTGAGATGGTACCATGGAATGAGCCAGTTTTGGGGGAATATCAAGAGCTCAGTTATGAACAAATTAAGTGTGAGATGTCTAATATTAAATGTCTAAGAGAACATATTGAGAAGACAGACATAAAACCCTGGAGTTTAGGGATCTTCAGGCTGGATACATAAATTTGAGAGTGAATGTTCAATTCAGTTCAGTTCAGTTGCTCAGTCATGTCCGACTCTTTGCTACCCCATGGACTTCAGCACACCGGGCTTCCCTGTCCATCACCAATCCCGGGAGCTTGCTCAAACTCATGTCCATTGAGTTGGTGATGCCATCCGACCATCTCATCCTCTGTCGTCCCCTTCTCCTCCTGCCTTCAATCTTTCCCAGCATCAGGGTCTTTTCCAGTGAGTCAGTTCTCATCCAGTGGCCAAAGCATTGGAACTTCACCTTCAACATTAGTCCTTCCAATGAATATTCAGGACTGATTTCCTTTAGGATTGACTGGTTGGGTCTCCTTGTAGTCCAAGGGACTCTCAAGAGTCTTTTCCAGCACCACAGTTCATAAACGTCAATTCTTCGGTGAACCCAGGGATGGAACCCAGGTCTCCTGCATTGCAGGTGAATTCTTTAACAGCTGAGCCACAAGGGAAGTCGAAGAATACTGGAGTGGGTAGCCTATCCCTTCTCCAGTGGATCTTCCTGATCCAGGAATTGAACTGGGGTCTCCTGCACTGCAGGCGGATTCTTTACCAACTGAGCTATCAGGGAAGCCCAAGAGTGAGTGTAGGTGGTATTTAAAGCTATAAGAATAACTGATTGGCCAAGGGATGAAGCACAGATAAAGAGAATAATAATGCCCTGAGTTTTCAATATTTAGGGACCAACTAATGAATAGGAGTCAGTGAGGGAGACTGGGTAATGGCCAGCACAATGGGAGGTAAACTAGAAGAGTGATGTCTTGATATACTATGTTGTATTGTCCGGAGAGGTCAAGTAAGATGACCACTGGATTTCACTATGTGAGGGTTATTGATGACTTTGATGATCTCACAAGAGAAGTTCTCATAACACTTTCTTGATAGCTCTAAAACTCAGGGAACATCATAAAAATCTTCTGTATCTTCAGCTTCTTCTTTGAATGTTACACAGGTCTTTGTGCTGTACTTGAAACATACTTCCTCTAAGGACACTGTGCACCCAGAGGCCCCCTGAAGTTATATGTACCTAGAAGAAGATCTTGTATGTACCAAGGGTGGGAATGCCTTGTAAATGAAGCATTGTGATTGATTCAGTTCTTTGTACCTGCAGTTGAGAGACATTGACCATGAACTGTAGCTTTGGAGATGTTCAAATACCTCTGCTGCCTCAGACTTATGGCTGGTAGTGAAGATGGTCTGAAGGAAGCTTGAGGACCCACTGCAGGAGACTTTGGTGAATCCTAAATCACCACGTCAGTCAGAGGTGAGGGGAAAGTAGAGGAGAGCCAAGACTTCTACTGCATTGTTACTTGGTCTGTGCTGCGAGAAACTCAGCGGGTGAAGTAGGACTAACCAGAAGGCAAAGGCTTCTGGAAGTGGGGGGTTGGCAGCAGGGACAATGGCCAAAGGCTGCCTATACCTGTGCCTTCAGTCATCCATCCATCCATGTTGATTTGTCAACATTGAGGACAAGAGGATCAGTAACCTTACTCATGCGACCAGTAGGTCACACAGAGAGGAAGAGGAATTTGTGTGTAAGCCAGAGACACGGAAAGCATGGCATTGATGTCCAGGGGGCCACAGAAATTTTGAGCCGCCTTTCCCTGACTTGGGCAGGTTTTTATTCCCATATTGTAAAGGAGTAAACAGGTTGTGAGAAATGGTGTCTTGCCTACATTCAGCTTCTTGCAAATTAATGAGCCACTTCTTGGATGAAGATCTCAACTTCAAATCTTCCACAACGTGTGTCCCTCATTGTGTATTGCTGTTGAAATACACACACTGTGCGGATATTATTTCATATATATCTAAAAGAGTTTTGTGAGCCAGGTATTACTGCTTCATGTAACAGGTAAGGGAATCAAGGTACAGAATGAGTAAGAAATCCATATAGATTCATATATCATATTGGATGTACAATCAAAACTTTAATCCAATAGTTTATTAAATTTCCATTGCTTATAAAAAAATAATACCACTGCTTCCCAATAAGGCTACAGTTACTTACTCTTCTAAAGATTCAGCAACCCTCCCACCCCATTCTCCAGTGAAAGTGAACGTCACTCAGTCATATCTGACTCTTTGGGCCCCAATGGACTGTAGCCTGCCAGGTTCCTATGTCCATGGAATTCTTCAAGCAAGATTACTGGAGTGGGTTGCCATTTCTTTCTCCAGGGATTCTTCCTGACCCAGGGATCAAACCTGAGTCTTGTACCTTGCAGGTGGATTCTTTACTGTCCGAGCTACCAGGGAAGCCCAATCTCTAGTAACGAACTTAAACCAAAGTCCACATATTTGCTCCAAGCTCCCCTCATCAACAGCCCCACCCCAGCTCCCTGTGGTTAGAACTTGTGCGGAAGTACTGCCTCATCTTGGGGAAAAATTGAGCCGCCGACCAGGGAAACCACTCAGTGTCTACATTTCCTGACTATAAAAGCCTGCAACTTATTCTGTCATAAAACAGGAAGTGTGGCAACCTCAGTTCTCCCTTTGCCAAACAGAAGGGTTGTGGTTTTCCTTTTGCTGTCTGAATCCTGGGGCTTACCTTAGCTCAGAATTCTATTCATTCTTTCCTTTACCACACTTTCAACCTCTGCCTTCCTTTTGGAAGAAAAGTTATGACCAACCTAGATAGCATATTCAAAAGCAGAGACATTACTTTGCCAACTAAGGTCCGTCTAGTCAAGGCTATGGTTTTTCCTGTGGTCATATATGGATGTGAGAGTTGGATTGTGAAGAAGGCTGAGCACTGAAGAATTGATGCTTTTGAACTGTGGTGTTGGAGAAGACTCTTGAGAGTCCCTTGGACTGCAAGGAGATCCAACCAGTCCATTCTGAAGGAGATCAACCCTGGGATTTCTTTGGAAGGAATGATGCTAAAGCTGAAGCTCCAGTACTTTGGCCACCTCATGAGATGAGTTGACTCATTGGAAAAGACTCTAATGCTGGGAGGGGTTGGGGGAAGGAGGAGAAGGGGACGACCGAGGATGAGATGGCTGGATGGCATCATGGACTCGATGGACGTGAGTCTGAGTGAACTCCGGGAGATGGTGATGGACAGGGAGGCCTGGCGTGCTGCGATTCATGAGGTCGCAAAGAGTCGGACACGACTGAGTGACTGAACTGAACTGAACTTCCTTCCCTGTAGCACTTGCTTGTCACTGACACCATCAGAGAGCTTGTGTCTCCATTGAGTTCTGATATCATTCCAACATCTACTCCACCAAGATGCAAATTGTTGGGCTGGCCAAAAATTCATTTGGGATAAACTCTGAATGAAAACTTTTTGGCCAGCCCAATGCTTCTAATAACCTCCTTCAAGCAAGTTCTAACACATAATGTATTAATCTCATTTTTAAACATTGTAAGTGGCCATGCTAATTAACCCCAAATTGAGAAGCCTAGGAATATAGAAACAGAGCTTAGTGCTGTAATAAAATATAAAACTGTCGTCAATTTAATTCGACATACATAAAGTGATGTTCACAATCATTGTAGTACATTTTTATTAGACATAAATGGTGATCTCTTTACTTGAGTGACTATAATTTCTAGTAGTTTTATGCAAACTTCCCTATGGTTTCAGTCAGTCAGTTCAGTCACTCAGTTGTGTCCGACTCTTTGCGACCCTATGGACTGCAGCATGCCAGGCTTCCCTGTCCATCACCAACTCCTGGAGCTTGCTCAAACTCATGTCCATTGAGTCAGTGATGTCATCCAATCATCTCATCCTCTGTTGTCCCCTACTCCTCCTGCCTTCAGTCTTTCCCAGCGTCTGGGTCGTTTCCAATGACTCTGTCCTTATGGCTTAATTCTTGTTAAACTAAAACACATACGTATTTCTTTTCTCTTTTCCACGTACTGAGAAGGGTCTGTAGCTGATGTCTTCCTGCAAGTACAGAGGACAGATAGGATGCCCACAAGACTTTTCTACCTTTCTCTTGCCTTTCTTTCAGTATGGCCAAATGATCTCTTTTTCCTCCTGCATATGGCTTTCCTGTGTCCCTGGAGTTCCCTTTCTACCAAATGCCCACAACTTGCCTCCATCCAATGTCTCCTTGAACAGTCCTCCTCTTTTTCTACTCTGTGGTCAGCTGGGCCAGTCCTGGGTCAGGGTGGTACCAACCAGTGCTGGCCTCTTTGGGGTGAGTAGATTGTACCTGGCAGCGTGATCTCTCTAGAACTGCAGGCAGGAATACATTATGACTACTGGGACCCAAGGAACTATACCAAATTCTTAATATATACTCAACAAACAGGTCATCAAAACCCATTTAAATGGAGATTTAGGCCAAGACCAAGGAAATATTTAGTTTATTTCTTCAGGACTTTGCTGAAGAACAGAGATTCAGTTCTCTGAAGTGTTAGGTAGTCTTCAGAGAGGTTTTCTAGCAGATTCCTGCCCTGCCCATCCTCCTCTCTTTTCCCATGAACAGTGCTGTCTCTGGTCCTAGCTTAGCTCTCAAGACCTTTCCCAGGCCTGGCCTCAAAGCAGATTGAAGAGGGCTTCTGCTGTCCCTCCCCAGGTAGGCTGACGGTATGAGAACAGGGGTTTCTTGGGAACAAAAGTGAGCTCCAGAAACTGAGTTTTTCCCTCTCCCACTCTTGCTATTCTTTAAATTATGTTCACACCTGCTCAGTCTGCAGTTTCTCCCTGTTAGTAGGGTCATGTGCTCTGAGGACAAAACAAAGCCTGTTGATCAGTCAGAGATCCTTGGTTCTATAGAAGCAGACCTCATCTCTGTATCAACCAGTTGTCTCCATCAAACTGAGTCTGTCTCCTGGTGATATTAATAGTATCCAGTCCCCCCAGGTGGGATGCAGAAGCTGATTTCCCCCAGCAGCCAAGGACTTCTACTAGTAGACAGACGGATGAAGAGATCACTTGATCAGTTGACCAGTGTAGATCCAAAGCCACGGGTGTGACTCTCACAGGAAATAGGGTCTCGGGGAGTTGCTGATTCAGAATGAGGAGCTTGCCTCAGCTGTGTGTCTGCAAGTATATTTGTGGAGGGCCTGGTGCTTTGGCACTGAGGAGCTATGAGGGGGTTCTCCAGTGACCTGTGGAAGACAGACGTAGGGATTTGATGTTTTGATCTCCCGGATCAGTCCCAATTGCGAATATGCTCGTTTGCTGTCTCCGCTGTTTATTTGTTGTTCTTGTCAGAGGCCACAGAGAACTTCATCATTGGGCCTTCTTCTCACAGATCCAGCGGTAGGTGATGTTACATGAAACAGCGTCATATGTCTTTGTTAGGCCTATGGTCACACAGTGGAAATTCTGACCCTGATTGGTAACGCTAGTTGAGAAAAGAAAGCATGATTAAGGCCTGTCTTTTCAGCCCTGCCTTTTCCTGGTTCTGGTACCCCCTCAACATCTCCACGGAGAAGGAAACGGCAACCCACTCCAGTATTCTTGCCTGGAGAGTCCCAGGGACAGAGGAGCCTGGTGGGCTGCCATCTATGGGGTCACACAGAGTCGGACACAACTGAAGCGACTTAGCAGCACCAGCAGCAACATACCCAAATCCAGCTCAAAAACTGATGCTTTCCTGTCAGCTCTCCTGTGAGCTTTTATGGACTCGTTGTCTTGGATTAACTCACTCTGTTTGGTTAGAAACACCTCATGGGTTGTTTGTCCTCTTTTCTCCCAGACATAATATTTTAGTGCTAGAGGTCCTATGTTTTCAATAGGAGGCCCAAGAGGAGAAGGAGGAAGGAGATTTCTCTTCCTTTCCTGGACACCAGCTGGCTTTATGAAAAACTTGGTTGGTCTTTTGATACCTCTTTGAACTGTCTTTCAGTCTGACAGGAAATAGTCTGGTTTCATAGGAAGGTCATAAGTTTTGGAGCCAAGTGGATGCAGGGTCGAACTGCAGCTCTACCACACCCTGGCTTTGTGATATTCAACACATTTCTAAGTCTCTCATCCTCAATTCAGCTGTCTGTTGAGGGGGAATCAATAAAGGCTTTTCCTAATAGCATCATTGCGAATACTACAAGGAATGATGTGTAAAGTACTTAGCAAGGGCCTGAATGAATGTTCACTTACTCCTCTCTGCAGCAGCTGGTTATAGTTTGGGGAACTGACTTGATTTCTATCTGACTCACTGTTTTCATAGGTCCATTGGGAAGTCATGTTCCCCACCTTGGCTGTGGCCATGGAATAGTACATAGGACATAGATCTTGGGAGTTAAAGTTTAATAGCTTTAAGGCATAGACAACTTGTTTATAATAACCTTTCTTTAGATAGAGGAGCCACATCTGGGGAACTTGTAAGAACTTAGTTAAAAAAATGTGATCTCTGGGTTAAAAGATACATATGAGATGTATCAAACATGATATGTATGTGGATTTGTTTGGATCTTGATTTGAACAAAATAATTTGTTGAATGAACAGTCCCATCTACTCAGAAATGTTTGATATTTTCCATAATAAAAAATTTACCCCAAAAATGTGTCTCTGGGGATAAGTGTGTTGGAATAAAGGAGAGGAAGAGGACATGCAGCTAAGTCTCAGCCTTTGTGCTGTTCCAGGGTAAACCCACTGGGTCTTGGGTCTAGTCTCCAGAAGCAGCTAAGATCCCAGAAAAATGTGAGATGTCCACGTACTTGCCGTTAAACTCAGCGTTGTTGATCCAGTGCCACTTTTTCTCTATAGGCTGGTATAATAAGCCAATAAAATACTTCTCAGTACCAGTTATGTCCTGGAGAAATTTCTAGAAATTAAAAAGAGATAAAACAATCAGCAAAAAGTTCTTTTCTGCTGCTTCCTTTGTGCCAATGGACTCATGATTATATCTTATTCTGGGAGCAAGTAAAGGACTCCAGGGCTGGCTATCCCTGGCACTGCCTACCAGCCCTAGAGAAGTGACTCTCATTTTACCCAGAGCATCAAAATCATGAGGAGGTCTTGTTAAAACATAGATTGCTGGGCTCTGGTTTAATAAGTCTGGTGTAAGGGACCAAGAATTTGTATTCCTAACAAATTCCCAGGTGATGCTGATGCTTTGAAAATGAAGGAGGAGGCGACTATGCCATCTAAAAAAGGGTAATTTAAAATACAACTTTCTTTGATCTACTCTGCATAAGAATGTTTTCATTGCCAGAAGTTTTACATTCCAAATAAGACTGGATCATCTTGGAGAAGGAAATGGCAACCCACTCCAGTATTCTTGCCTGAAGAATCCTGTGGACAGAGGAGCCTGGTGGGCTGCTGTCCATGGGGTTGCACAGAGTCGGACACGACTGAAGCAAACTTAGCATGCATGTATATATTGGAAAAGGAAATGGCAACCCACTCCAGTATTCTTGCCTGGAGAATCCCAGAGACAGAGGAGCCTGGTGGGCTGCCGTCTATGGGGTTGCACCGAGTCAGACACAACTGAAGTGACTTAGCAGCAGCAGTAGCAAGACTGGATCAAGTAAATTCCTTGAATACATGGCAAGGGAAAACAGGGAGATTTGAAAGTGTGTTGCCAAAGCTGATAATGCCACAAGAAATAATCAGTTGCCAACAAAGTTCCGTCTAGTCAAGGCTATGGTTTTTCCAGTGGTCATGTATGGATGTGAGAGTTGGACTATAAAGAAAGCTGAGTGCTGAAAAATTGATGCTTTTGAACTGTGGTGTTGGAGAAGACTCTTGAGAGCCCCTTGGACTGCAAGGAGATCCAACCAGTCCATCCTAAAGGAGATCAGCCCTGAGTGTTCATTGGAAGGACTGACACTGAAGCTGAAACTCCAATCCTTCGGCCACCTGACGAGAAGAACTGACTCACTGGAGAAGACCCTGAGGCTGGGAAAGATTGAGGGCAGGAGGAGAAGGGGACGACAGAGGATGAGACGGTTGGATGGCATCACTGACTGAAAGGACATGAGTTTGGGTAAACTCCAGGAGTTGGTGATGGACAGGGAGGCCTGGCGTGCTGTGGTCCATGAGGTCGCAAAAAGTCGGGCACGGCTGAACTGATTGAGTGCTGGCTAAAATGACAGTGACCTTAGACATCTTACTTTCTGCATTAAATTAATGGGTCACAAATCACTCTGGCCAGAAACCTGGGAGTCCCCTGGACTCTCCTGTGTTCTTCACATTCCTCCCAGTATCAGTGGCTATCCAAGCCCACTTAAGTATTCTCTCCATCCCCATGGTTACTGCCTTTATTCCTCCTTTCCTAATATTTTTTCTTCCCTGAAATACTTAATTATTTTTAAAGCTTGATTACCAGATTTACTCATTTAGTAAACTTTTTTTTGAGTATCTGTTGTGTGCCAGGCATTGTATTAGGTTGGAGATACAGAAATAAATTTGCTTCTTTTTTTAAAAAAAATTATGATCTAAAATGGGTTGGCAAGATATGGGCAGTGGGTCAAATTCAGACTGGAGCAAATTTTTATAAACAAGGTTTTAATGGAACAAGCCGTGGCAATTTGTTACATATTATGTATAGCTGCTTTTGAACTAGGATGGCATTTAAGTAGTTGTGACAGAGAACATATGACCTGAAAAGTGTAAAATATATACCATCTATGTTTTTAAAAAATGTCTGCTGACCCATGGTCTAAAACAAGGGTTCTTAACCCTTCTATCTCTTGCTGGAAGCAGGGATGGTTTCTACAGGGATCTATAAAACCGCTGGAATTTTATTAAAAACATTGTGCTTATGTAATGTTTCTGGAAAGAGAGGAATAGATTTCATCACCATTTCTAAAACCTCAGTTATCCCAACATGTTGAAAATCCACAGATCTAATAAGAAGATAGACGAGCTGACCAGCACAGCAGGGTATCCCAGGTGTAGTGCTTTTAGGAAATACCTATTAGCTATGGACCAGGAGGGCTTCCCCCGTGGCTCAGAGGTCAAGAATCCACCGGCAGTGAAGGAGCCACAGGAGATGCGGGTTGGATCCCTGGGTCAGGAGGATCCCCTGGAGGAGGGCATGGCAACCCACTCCAGTATTCTTGCCTGGAGAATCCCACGGACAGAGGGACCTGGTGGGCTACAGTCCATGGGGTCTCATAGAGTCAGATGTGAGGGAAGCAACTTAGCACGCGTGCATGCCCAGGGAGAAAGGAGGAAGTGAATAATTATACCTGGATTTCCGGGTCTATATAAAGACTGTAGATGAGGTACTATGTGAGATGGATTTGGGGAGATAGTTATTGTAAGGCAAGTGCTAGGAGAGGGGGGTGTGTGTCGCAGGGCGGGGTGGTGGTGGGGTGGTCAGGATTGGACTTCCTGGAAGAGGAAGCATTAGATCACAGGCAGACTGCAGAGTGCGCATGCATGCTCAGTCACTTCAGTTGTGACCGACCCCATGGACCGTAGCCCGTCAGTCTCCTCTGTCCATTGGATTCTCCAGGCAAGAATACTGGAGTAGGTTTCCATTTCCTCCTTCGGGGGATCTTCCCAACCTAGGGATGAAGCCCGCTCCTCTTCGTTTCCTGCATTGGCAGGCGGGTTCTTTACCACTAGCGCCACAGGCTGGAGCATCTGTGGAACTACAAGATGCTGAATTCAGTTGGTGCAGAAATAGGAGGGCGGAGAAGGCAATGGCACCCCACTCCGGTACTCTTGCCTGGAAAATCCCATGGACAGAGGAGCCTGGTGGGCTGCAGTCCACGGGGTCGCTAGGAGTCAGACACGACTGAGCGGCTTCACTTTCACTTTCATGCATTGGAGAAGGAAATGGCAACCCACTCCAGTGTTCTTGCCTGGAGAATCCTAGGGACGGGGGAGCCTGGTGGGCTGCCGTCTGTGGGGTCGCACAGAGTCGGACACGACTGAAGTGACTCAGCAGCAGAAATAGGAGGGAGGTGGGTTCAGAGACAGGATTGGAGAGAAGGCAGAGGCTGGACCATACAGGGGTTACATGTCATGTTAGGGAAACTGGACTTTAACTCACTTCGTTTTGGAAAATGGCACAGATAGGTTAGAGCCTTAGAGCAATTAGTAAGTCAGATCTGTGGAGGATAGGTAAGAAGTGGCAAAACTAGGGGCAAGGAGAGAAATTAGAAGAATCCCAAAGAAATCCAGGGGAGAGCTGAATGATTTGCTGTGGAGATAGTAGGGAAAAAACTTCAGCTAATTTAGGAGAGAAGTGCAAAGGCAAAGTCCCAGAAAACTGTCAGTGTACCATTTCGGTTGACATGATGACTCACCAGTATTTGGGATACAAGAGGAGGAGCAGTTGGAGTAAAATACATTTGATTTCGTTTCAGGCATGGCATGTTTGTGGTGGTTTTGAGACATCTTAGTGGAATGTGATACACTTTCTGGTCTAGGGAAGGGAACTGAAGATATGGATATGAGAGTCATGAGCAAGCCATTGGTGTGATGAGCTTTTTCTGGGCTTAGCATGAGTATAAGTGTGATTGGCAGAGAATGCCAAGGATGGCTTTTGAGATGCATCAACTCTTAAGGGTTTAGTAAAGGAACAGAGGTTATGGACTTCCTTTCCCATTCTCCTCTTTTCTTCTTTCCTTTTTCTCTTTTCTGCTCTCTGTCTTGCTCTTAGTTTTCTACTTTAAGGCACTTTTCTCTTCCCACTTGAGTCCTTAGCCCTAGAGGAGCTGTATCATCACCATCCCTGCTGTTGGGCACCTACTTACTACTGAGATTCACAGAGATGCTCTCATAAACTCTTCAGCACCAGGGACTTTTTAGAGGAAGTGGGAAGGGAAGAGCAGAAAGAAGCTAGAATGCTGTGTGCAGCACAACGTCTGCTGCTGCTGAGTTGCTTCAGTTGTGTTCGACTCTGTGCGACGCCGTAGACGGCAGCCCACCAGGCTCCCCTGTCCCTGGGGTTCTCCAGGCAGGAACACTGGAGTGGGGTGCCATTTCCTTCTCCAATGCAGTGCTCAGCAAATACTTAGGGTTTGAAGGAGAGGCAACTGTAAATAAAATCATGGCCTAAAATTTAGTTGCTCAGTTGTGTCCGACTCTTTGCAAACCCCTAGGCTGTAGCTCACCAGGCTCTGTCCATGGGGATTCTCCAAGCAAGAATACTGGGGTGGGTTGCCATTTCCTCCTCCAGGAGATCTTCCCAACCCAGGGATTGAACCTGCAGCTCTTGTGTCTGTCTCCTGCATCAGTAGGCATTCTTTACCACTAGCAAGTACCACCTGGGAAGACCTAAACTTGATTAGAGTGTGGGTTTTGGATTTAGAGAGATCTCAGTTCAATTCCATGTGCTATCATTTATTAGGTATATGACCTTGATCAAATTATTTTCCTGTGCCCAAATTTTTTATATTTAAATTTTATTCCATTTATTTAAGCACAAAAATTCACTTCTTAAAATCTAATTTTTATTGGAGTATAGGTGCTTTCCTAGTTTTCCCATATATAAAATATGAAGAACTATAACTCCTTAGAATTGTTATTATGATAAAAAGAGATAATAAAGCTTTTTTATATAGTGTGAGCTATTTTTACTCTCATAATTGCACACTGCAACCCCAATTCTATGACTTGATTCTTTGTTTTGCATATTACTTTGTTATTTTAAAACTTCCTTACTTATTAGGCTGATTGGGATCAAACATTAACAGCTCACGTCTGTGAAGAATTCCATAGTTTTAAAAGCTCGTTTAGTCATTTCCTGTGTTTTAAATGTCCTGGCCTCTCCCCAACACACTGCTCATGGGAGAGACCATACAGTGCGGATTTCATTAGCTCAGATGGGTCCGAGGAACACACCCCACTGCTATTGAGAAGAGCCTCCCACCCTGTGCCCATCCCACCCCTACCCATCCCCTACTCCACAAATCAAATTGCCCCACCAACTCAACTCCACCCACTGAGGCTGGGGAAGGGGATGCTGCTTTTCTGTACCATTCCATGGCCTCACCAGTTTCTCTGGCATGTTGACAATGGCCAACGTGGATCCTTTTTCTTTGCAAAAGTTCATGCTCTTGTTCCAAGACAATTCCGATTTGGACAAGAAAAAACATCTTCCTTGATGAAAATCCCACCCCTTGGGGCAGACTACAGAAATCCAAGAAAAGAGAGGATGAGATTAGTGAGATTTTGGATGTGTAACTTGGGAGTGAATCATAAGACAGTAGGATGTGGGTTTCTTTATAATTATTATACCAATACAATTCTCTTCATTCCAGGAAGAAATTTCATCCACTTTAGCCCCAGTTTCCCTGTCTGTAACATGAAGGGAATGATGATAAGGTCATTATGGCCCCATTGAGTCAAACAATTTCATAAGAAAGGAGACAATGGGAAAAGTCTCTAAGAATTCACTACCTAAGAACCCGGAGGTGGAGAGGGCTATAAGCATGCACTATACCTGTTCCGTAGCTCTCTGTTGGAGTGAAGCTGACAGTGCCATTCCCCAAAATCTGCGGAACTGAAATGAAAAGAAAACTTGAAGGTAGCTTGATGATGGATGTGATACACAAATGTCACAGCAGATGTCCAGATGGACAGTGGAATTAACAAGGGACTCTGCCACTCTGTGTCGGAATTTTTCAGATTTTTTTCCTTCGGAACGTCCACCCAACTACTACTATAATTTGACCTGCTTCAGTCCTATTTTATATCTTCTTTTTGGTGTCTCATATATACCTTTGATGGGCTTCCCAGGTGCCTCTAATGGTAAAGAACCCACCTGATAATGCAGGAGACATAAGAGATGCGAATTCGATCCCTGGATTTGGAAGATGCTCTGGAGGAGGGCACGGCAAGCCACTCCAGTATTCCTGCCTAGAGAATCCCCATGGACAGAGGAGCCTGGTGGGCTACAATCCATAGGGTTGCAAAGAGTTGGACATGACTGAAATGACTTGGCACACACTCACATACACATTTCACAGTGTGAAATGCCAAGAAAAAGAGCAGGAGGAAGGAAGAGGAATAGATGCATTTAGTACCAGAAAGGAAACCTCCCTGTTCTTCCTCATCTATACCTTTTACAGTGTTTTCCCCAAAGAGCTGTTTGGAGCACTTCTCTCCAGGCTCCACATAGCGCCTTTGCTGCTCTCCCCACTGCTGGTGCCTTAAACCCTATGTGAAAACCCATAGTCCTGATGGGCAGCTCTTGACTCTCCCTCATCAGCAATGATCAGCTCTAAGGACTGTGCTAACTGGAACAAGATTCAGAACTAGAGGATGTTGGCAGGCAAGGAGGCAGATGGACATTCTAGAGGTTTCTCTTTTTTTTGGCTATGCCACATGGCATGTGGGATCTTATTTCCTCGACCAGGGGTTGAATCCATGCCCTCCCCTCCCCGCCCAGCAGAAGCACAGAGTCTTAACCACTGGATTGCCAGGGGAGTCCCCAGAGATTTCCTGTGGGCAGAGGAGAGTCCATTCATCTCTTTAAACATAAAAGGAGAATCAGTAGGCTTCCAAGAGCCTCATTATTTTTGGGGAACACTGGCTGTTGAAGTGGATAGTTACAGTGGCTCCAGAGGTCAATCAGACTTTTCCTCAATGGACCAGTTGTTTGTCCTTGGTGGTTGAAGACCAGTTTAGTTTACCCAGATGCCAGTTAGCTACTTGCAATCACATATAAAACATGCAAGTTAGCATTCACTTTTTATTTCAGTCCCCTACTCAAAGGCTTTTTGTAATATAGCATAACCTGGTTTTCATTAGAAACGACTTGGGGATTATAACTGAACAGAACTGTATACATATTTCATGAGCGTTTCCTCCTTTTGGCTCACTGTACTTACTGGGTGCCTTGGTTGCTACAAAAATGAAGAAGAAATTATCTTTCTGATAAAGATGTGGTTAGTAATAGGTTTGTCTTATGAGCAAGTAAGAAGGAGATCCTTGGAAAAGCTTCAAAAGGAGGTGGGGTTCATAAGGAGAGCCGTGCCTGACATGTCTTTATCCCCCATACCTTCTGGCATATTGGACTTTGTGCTTTGATGATAGCTGACTAATTTCTCCTGTTTTCAGTTTCCTTCTGTGTTTGGTCTAGCATACTGCTTGGCACCAAAAAAAAAAGGTGTTGAATAAAATTTTTGATGATTTTTGTGGGGCATGGGTTTCTTTAAACAATTCTTTAAATGACAGGGTTTATAAAGTACTTTCACATCACATTACACTAGTTATACACAAATCATCCTCATTCCCAAGAGGAAAACAGGATCTGAAATTTCACCAAGTCTAGTCTTGGTTTCTCACCTCTAAAAGTAAGTAAATTGATCGGAAGATCTTTGTTTTTCTGGGCGTGCTGCATTTATTTTACTTTTCCAGCTTTATTGATATATCAATGGCACATAACATTGTATAAGTTTAAATATACAACATGATGATCTCATACATGTACTTATTGCAAAATTATCAACACAATAAGGTTGGTTAACTCCTCCATCACCTCACATAATCATCTTTTTTTGTGTGTCGGGAGAACATTGAGCATCTACTCTTATAGCAACTTCCTTGCATACAATACACTGTTAGTACTTACAGTCACTGTGTTGTACATAGGAGTTTTGGAACTCATTCATCTTATAACAATTATCAGCTCTTTATGAACTCATTCTACAGAAAATGTCTAGGGGAAGGAAGCTCTGAGAAAGGTCTCTAAGACTTAAGTACAGAAGAACCTGGAGAGGGGAGAGGAGGTTATTTTCATGTACATTACCTGTTCCAGAGCTCTCTGTGGGAATGAAGATGATATTATTTTCGCCAAAAATCTGTGGGACTGCAAAGAAAATGAGCTGTTGACTCAGCCTCAAAGGTGGCTCTGCAGTGAGTGTTACAGACAGACGTTACTGTGGGGCTGGTGGGACATAGCGCCTGTCAGTGGGACAGGTTGAGCTCGCTGGCTCAGGTCAGCCAAGATGGGCATGTGGATATATTCACTCATTCTCATCTTGCTCTCTTATGTGGTAGAAACTGCACCTTGAGATTGGGCCATATGGTCGATACCTCTTACCCAACTGTTGCCTCCAAATCACATTTCCTTCCTCATTTATCTTCCCCACAGGCTTCTGAGGCTGGAGAAGATTTTACTTGCTGCAACTGTGGTAAAATCTTTTGATATGAGGCCTCTTTTTCTGAACATTTGGATGAATTAGTCTCTGTGTACCTAAAGGAAAATATCTTGCCCAGTAAAACCCCATTAACCCTTAATGTAGCTCCAGGTGGCACTAGCGGTAAAGGACCTACCTGCTAATGCAAGAGACTTAAAAGACCTGGGTTCGATTCCTGGGTTGGGAAGATCCCCTGGAGGAGGGCATTGGAGAGGCAACCTAGTCCAATATTATTGCTGGAGAATTCCCACGGACAGAGGAGCCTGGTGGGTCACAGTCCATGGGGTTGCAAAGAGTCAGACACAACTGAAGTGACTTAGCATGTCCCACAGCTTATCATTGGGTTGGACTGGAGTTGTATTTTCAGATTAGCAACTATAACAAGCACTGCAGGGTACTTCAGCTCAGATTACCCGATGAATACTCTAGTGGCAAAAATTTTGTGTGGAAGTCTAATCATCAGACACCGCTCTGTTTTGTATCTCCAAGGTAGACCAAGGAACCCTGCTCACTGTGTGTGTCTGGGAATGAGAAGGGCCGTCAATTGCCCTCAGCTGGAAAGTCTTGAGCATTTAACCTTTATATTCAACCCAGCATCCTAAGGGAAGAGTCAAGAACAGTACAATCTGAGTTGCGGTAAGAGGTTGATCAGATACTCACAATAAAGCAGAAATAAGGTCATTCCAACAATCTTAAGCACCACTACTATAAGCCCAGAGATTATCATATGCCAGTTCATGATGCAGGAGATGAGGCCGCCTGTGGGCATGAGAGCAGAACATCACCATCAGAATCTGGGACAAGGCTTCTTTCCAGTGGGGGACGTGCCAGACTCTCAGAGCACCCCTTGGGGGCTGGGAAGCCAGGCATGACATTGATAGGTGCAAGGAAGACACCCAGCACCCAGCACCCAGAAGACAGGGAGGAGCTTGTGCTCCTTGGGAACCTCTGGACTGGGTGTGCTGCCTCTCCTTCGCCATCCCTAGCTCTCAGCCTCAATCCTATTCCCATCTGTGGCTCTTAAACTCTGTCTGATGAATAAATCCTCTCCTGGACTTTGAGAACCCTTAACCTTGAAATGATCCTCACTCCCCGAGTCTTTCATCTGTAGTCTTGGCCATATGGTCAAAGCTCTCAGAAGTCACTGTCTTCAAAAAACTATGCCAGGAGTCCGACAGACAGGACAAGTGTCCCTGAGGTCCTTGGCTTGGGAGCAGAGCCAACAATCTGTATAGAGAGGACACGCAGAGTCTCACCTGATGTCTCCCTGGAAGGCTGGTCTGGTCTGCAGGTGGGGATCTTTCCCAGTGCCCTTGTGCTTGGTGTGGCGGGTGGAGGCCCTTCCAGTGAGAACAGGCTCCTTGTGTGTGGGCAGTGTCCTTCCTTCCTTACGTAGTCTCTGTCTCACCAGCATCCCTGAGCAAACACTTCTTCCTGTTCAGTGTTCTTGGCCAAGGAGCAGGAGGGGCTCAGAGGGGAAGGGAGTAGTCTCTGAAAGAGGAAGGTCCCCGCCAAAGGGGTTCTCCTAGAGGGGAATGATTGTAGGATTATTTAGGAAATGGAATATCTTAAAACCGACTTGTTCTGTGTGTCTGAATCTCCTTGAAATAGAGTGGAAAGAAAATGTAGTAAAATGTTAACAGATACGAGTCTGGGTGAAGAGTGTCTGTGAATTATTTATTTGGACTTTCCTTACAACATGCCTGCAAATCTGAAATTGTCAAAATAAAAAATTTTAAGAAAAGAAGTTCATCTGAAGTCACTACTTTTAATAAGGAGGTCCTCATATGTCCCATTGGTTCCATAACTGCAACCTGGCTCTCTGCTCAGTCCCCTTTATCATGGACTCCTCCTCTCTGGTCCCACCCAACAGCTCATCTCCCTGGCCTTATGCCTTGGGAAGGTGATGACTATTCAGTATTTCACAAGCACGGTGCTCTGCTGGATACAGGGGGTCTGGTGAGGGTGAATAATACCAAGGTCTTACTATCAAGGATATATTACATCTGAAGGTTTCCTTTTATTATACTTTTCCTACTGTAAAGGCTATGTGTACTCACTGGGGCTTCCCTGATGGCTCAGATGGCAAGGAATCTGCCTGAAGTGCAGGAGACCTGGGCTCGATCCCTGGGTTAGGAATATCTCCTGGAGAAGGGAATGGCAACCCACTCCAGTATTCTTACCTGGAGAATTCCATGGACAGAGGGGCCTATTGGGCTACAGTGCATGGGATCATAAAGAGTCAGATACGACTGAGTGACAAACACACACTAATTGCAAAAAGTGGTTAGAGGAGCTTTCCTGGTGGTCCAGTGGCTAAGACCCTGTGCTCCCAATGCACAGGGCCCGGGTTTGATCCCTGGTCAGGGAGCTGGATTCTGCATGCCACAACTAAAGAACCCACCTGCTCCAATGAAGATCAAAGAACCTGCTTGCCCCAGCTAAGACCCAGTGCAGCCAAATAAACAAATAAATATTTTAAAAAGTGGTTAGAAAATACTGGCAAGGAAAATTGAGAAAATAATGTTCATAAAATTTTACATTTAGCAATAGTTGCTGTTAACATCTCTGGGTGTGTATACTTTATAGATGAGCAGGTAGATAAGAAGATAGATATGTCAATATACAGATAGGTACTGGGTCGTTTAGAAAACTGGGATCATACTGTATATATTATTTGTAATCTAGGCACTATAGGTTAAATTCACACTGTATTACATGTATCCCTTCAAGTCAAAATATAGATTTTTGATGATATATTATTATTGCATATACACTTATATGATTTATTCAACAATTGGACCACTGTAATTCTTCTAGTAAAATGTATCTTCTGACTAGTTTCACTTTTCACTGAGATGTTCCACAGACAACCCAGTGTGGACATACCCTCGAGTGTATTATTTACCATCCTCGGCTAAAACAGGGGTTCCCTTATGGCTCAGTGGTAAAGAACCCACCCACAATATGGAAGACCTGGGTTCGAGCCCTGGGCTGGGAAGATCCCCTGGAGAAGGAAAAGGCTACTCACTCCAGTATTCTGGCCTGAAGAATTCCCTGGACTGTATAGTCCATGGGGTCGCAAACAGTTGGACACGACTGAGCGACTGTCACTCACTGCTAAAACATGTTCATCCTCTTAAGTTCCTTATCTCTGGATGGGAAGACCATCTATTCAGTTGCCCATAGCTTTAAATTAGGGTATTATCCTTGGCTTCTCTCTCTCCCCTCCTTCCCATACAATCAAACTCTAAGTCACGATGATTCTCTTTCCTTGGAGCTTTTCAACCTGCCTTCTCCTCCACTTCCTTAATGCTACCCTGTCCCCGGTCTCCACCTGCTCTCTCCTGGATCTTCTCAGCAATGTCTACAGAAACCTCGGTGCCATCATCTTGCTTTAGAAACTCTCCACTCTTCAGCAATAATGATCTTTCTAAAATGCAGGCTTGACCCTGTCATTCCCGTGATGAAATATTTTAGTTACTTTCCGTTGCTCTTAGGATAATCTGAAGAGTCGGAGCCTGGAGATGAGGGGTGGCTCTTGAACCAGCAGAAGGGAGGATTTGGAGCCTGTGGAGAGACAGTCAGGTTCTAGAACAGAGATCCCAGGGAGATGTTCACACTTGTCTTTCACGTTGTGCAGTGGCTCATTGAATAAATTAGAAGTTCTGCTGCTGAGGACAGTTATCCAATTGGGTAGGGGGGACATGACTTCATTTCTATCAAGCTGTCACAGCATCAGCCAGAAGAAACTGTGTTCAGCGATCAGACTTTCTGCTCAGGTTGTCTGTAGCCTGGCAAAACAGAACCAGAGAAAATAAAATACTTCCCCTATCTTCCTTCATCAGATCTTATGCTATTTAACACTTCCAATATTTATCTAGATCCATCACATATTTGAATGTTGGGGAAAGCTCCCTAACCTCCTACTTCAAAGTTTAATATGTAGGAAAAAAATCAATGGATGTGTGAGAATATAATAACTCAAAATAAGGTGAGCATTATGAAAAAAAGATCCAGTGACTGTCTGCGAAATAAAGTTATTATTGTTGTTGCTGTTCAGTCACTAAGTCGTGTCCAACTCTTTGTGACCCCATGGACCGAAGCACACCAGGCTTCCCTGTCCTCCACTGTCTCCCACAGTTCGCTCAAGTTTATGTCCATTGAGTCGATGATAAGACATAGGAAATGTTGGGATATGTCTCACTTATGTTTTCATTCAGAGTTTAGAGAACACTGAAAAGAATATCACCTAATATAATGAAATTAATAAACAAATGCCAAAAGAAGTAAATATGATTAGAGAAGAAAGAAAGAGAGAGAGGTGTGTTGTCAGATCTAGCAGATCAGGTACGTATGTTGTGGTTTGCAAAAGAGAAAACATGAAAACTGAATAAACAGCAGCAATAATCAAAGAAATTGTGGAAGAAAATATAATTGAAAAAGCTGAAAGTTAGGCAAAATCCGTGCAAATAGATTCAAGCCTGCATAATTCTGGTGATTTCTTTAAATTAAAAAAAAATAGGTAAAATGTATTCTAGAGGCTTCTAGATAGGAAAACCTAATAAAGAAGTAAAATACGATTTTTCATATTTTTGTTCAAAAATTCTAGGTCCCAGAAGATGATAAATCAATATTTAAGGTTCTGAACATTGTGATTTAGGAACTAACAATATGTCAAGTGCAATACAGAATTTAACTTATGATTACTCATGAGTTCTGCCCAGCCCCCACTCTCTCCATACCAGGAGCTCTCAGAGACTTTCTGTGGTCCCCAGACATAGGCATAATCAATAGGAAGCTTAGTAGGATGGAAGTGTCTACCCTTCTCTATAGTTTGGAAATTCAGCAGCTTTCAGAACTCTGCAGTACTATGTGCACCAGTGTACACTAGCCCAGCATTGCATTCATTTTTTTAAAATTAATTTTTACTGGAGTAGAGTTGTTTTACCATGTTGCGTTAATTTCTACTGTACAGCAAAGTGAATCAGCCATACATACATGTATATCCCCTACTCAGCATTACAACAACATTCTGAGTTATTCAACCTAAATAACACCTTCTTAGGAGTAAAACGAAGATCATGGCATTTTGTCCCATCACTTCATGGGAAATAGATGGGGAAACAGTGGAAACAGTGTCAGACTTTATTTTGGGGGGCTCCAAAATCACTGCAGATGGTGACTGCAGCCATGAAATTAAAAGACGCTTACTCCNGCTGGGAGGGATTGGGGGCAGGAGGAGAAGGGGACGACAGAGGATGAGATGGCTGGATGGCATCACGGACTCGATGGACGTGAGTCTGAGTAAACTCCAGGAGATGGTGATGGACAGGGAGGCCTGGCGTGCTGGGATTCATGGGGTTGCAAAGAGTCGGACACGACTGAGCGACTGAGTGACTGAACTGAACTGAACTGAGGAGTTTATCTCAGGGTTCTTTCTCTCAGTTCCTCGTTTCTTTTCTGCTCAAACAGAAAAATACTCTCTCATATCCCATTAAGGAGAGAGTGCAAATTGGTAGCAGAGATTGCAAACTGGGGGCCCACAGATTGCAGCAATATTTTGTTTGATAAGCAGAAAGAAATTTGAATTAACAGTTTGAAGTTTTAGAGATCTCTATAGCCACCTGGGTATTGAGAAGATCTGACACTACTGAGATTATGTTCCCTCAGGGCAGCAGTTGGCTTGATCGAGGGTGAGGGCTCACTCCTCTGTTTCTAGTCCCCACCTCATTGGAAGGAATCCAGTTACCAGCTATTGTCATGCTCACATAGCTATTTGTTTCCCCCCTGGAGTAGAGCAAGTGTTGTTTAAAGTCATGCCTCTATTGAAAGAGGGAAAACAAAAGGAAGAATGAAGAGTCCACATGCTTCCAGAAAAATGGGAGAGAATATTTTTCCTTTTTGCAAAAAAGTAAACAATATTTTATGTGTCTTTGCCAAAGAATAAAACTGGAGACAGTTATGAAGCAAATTAAGGAACAACTACTTCATAGAAAAGACATATGATGAAAACTCAATTAACAGGAAGAACTAGAATTTCCACAGTTGATTTCTGAATGCAAACAAAATAGGTTTCCCAAATGCTTTCGTGAAAAAGTGACCATAAAATCCTTTACAGACAACAGATTTCTGAAAGATTGTCTATGGAGTGAAGGCGACATTATGTGGCTTAAACAGAATTAAACATTCATGAATATATTATAGTCAGGAATACTGTCACTTGGAATATTGGCTGAGAACTTACTGGAAAGTGAAAGTCACTCAGTCGTGCTATACAGTTCATGGAATTCTCCAGGCCAGAATACTGGAGTGGCTAGCCTTTCCCTTCTCCAGGGGATCTTCCCAACCCAGGGATCAAACCCAGGTCTCCCATGTTGCAGGTGAATTCTTTACCAGCTGAACCACAAGGGAAGCCCAAGAATACTAGAGTGGTTAGCATATCTCTTCTCCAGGGGATCTTCCCAACCCAGAAATCAAACCGGGGTCTCCTGCACTGCAGGCAGATTCTTTACCAACTGAGCTAGAACTTCCTGGAGAGGAATTAATCTGTGGTGTGTTATAATTGCAGTAGATGAAGCTAAGGGTATAAATAATAATTCCAAGTAGCTAGCTATGTTTACTTGTGGTATTGATTGAAAACGTCATGCAACCAATGAATTTATTAAAATGGCACCGTTGATGTCTACAGCATCAAGAAATGATCTGTGTAATAAGAAAAACTTTGACGCTTTTCTATAGAAAGGTCCAGTTAGTAAGCATGACTAGGGGTATATTCTGTGATGGTATGTGTTAGAGTCAGACTTGTTACTTAATTCAAACCACTGTGGCAACATTTCACAATGGCACGGAACTGAAGCCTACTCACCACATCATTTGTCAGGAAACACACTGTACTAAAGTATTCATGGATGTGGTCATTAAAGCTGTGTGCCAGACATGCTAGAAAGGTCTAGAACTACACAAAACCAGAGTTTTGCATGAGTTCAAGCTATTCATAACACAATAGTCCATTATACTCCATGCATCTACTAAGCACATTGAAAATTAAACAAAGAAACACATACACTGAGATTTAAAATATACCATATTTCATTGACTCAGAGAAGCACGTTGCTTTCCACATGACATTTCTGGATTTAAGATGTATGTGGTCAATGATAAGAAAGCATTGCTTAATTGGTAGCTTTGAATTTTTTTCCTTAGTGGTGTATAAAATAAGGATGTATCCTAAAATTGAGACCATTTTACACTCTGTGAAATATGATAAGAAAATACCACAAATTTAAGCCATTAAGTTTTTAACTTTGATAGAATAGATAAATCATGACACAATACATCAAAATTGACTCAAGAGAAGAAAACTTGAAGTGTTTTGCTAACAGATGGTCTTAAGATTTTGAAAAATTGTAAAGCATAAATTGAAAGAAAATGTTTTTTGAATGTGGCAATCTCTGGGTTAAGATTGAAACTGAAATCATTTTTGAGGAACACAATTCCTTTGCTTTAAAAAACTTTGAATTGACCAGATACACAGTTGTAAAGGTAAGACCTACAAATTTTTAGCTGGTGCAAACAGTGAATTAACTGCATTAAGGTATACATTAAGCCACAAATTTCATAATTTTGTTTTGTGATGGATATTGTGCGTAATTTTGCCAAAGATAAGCCTCAGAGATCTTTCTCCCTCCTTTTGAGTGGAGAAGCACATCTTTCCTTTACCTATTTTTATAGTGTTGTGGTTTATAAACCAGCAGTTTACAAACTCAAAAACCTATAGGTTCTTGACAATGAATATAACGTGTGAAGTTAACCAGACATAAGACAAACACTTACCAGAACTATACAAAACTTAATTTTTACTCAGCTGAATACATAACACAAATACATGATGTTGGAGATGATATTTTAAATTCATTTAAAAAATACAAGTTGAATGTTAAAATATTTAATTGCTATATCTTTGGAACTAAATAATACGTTTTCTTTTGTGGATTGCATTTTCGGGTTAACATTGTGCATGGAGATGTAAAGTACAGAATTTATCCTTGAATCCTTTTAACTAGGAGTCATATTTAACTGCATTCTGCTTCGTACATGGAAAATAGTTCTTTCGAAGTATAGATTCTTCTAAATATGAATAGAATATTTGTCCAATAATTTTGAAACTGGAGAACATATAATGAAGATTAATTTTTATAGCCTTAGAAATTTATTTCATCTCATTTGTTTCATTTCTGATAAGTGCTTTTGGCACAGAGAGTGAAACTAGATTATTTACTGCTAATTGAGTTTTCCCAAATCAGACTTTTTGTAGGACAGAGTAAATCTAGTTACAGTGGTGTGCCTCCATGTGAATGCCCCAGCAAAGATGTATTCAGAGTACTTAGATGACATATAATGTCAAGTCTTTGATGTATTCTTTTAAAAACTATTGTGTTGGCCAAAAAGTTCATTCAGATGTTTCCATAACCTCTTGCAGGAAAACCCAAATGAATTTTTTGATCAACCCAATATATCATGTCATATTTCAGATGTACAAAACAGATAAAGAATAATGTAATAAACAGCTATCTCCTAATCCAAGAAATGAAATATTACATTGAATGTTTGAACTCCTTTGTACTACTCACTAATCACACCCTCTTCTTCCATCTGTGGGTTATGTACTACTCATTGTATCATAGGTCCTTTAGTAGCAAGTGAAATAACTTCAAATTAGTTTAGCCAATACAATTGGCTCATGACATATGTCAAAGGATCACACAATGAAACCAAAGTAAAGCAAAGATATATCTGAACCTCTGGAAGATCAAGAATCAGATAAAACTAGGTCTTGCCACATCCATCTCTTGTCTCTACTCACTTTCTCTTGTTATAGGAAATATAGCAGGAATCATAGCCATGAGAAGCTGCTGTATTTCATGTCTTACAAGTTAGAAAAATCCCAAAGGTAGACACTGATGGGCCTATCAGATGATGGAGACCCATCAAATATGGTTAGGGACAGGATCATGGTAAACAGTCTAACTGGAGCATGAGGAGCAGTTACCCCAAGACAAAAGTGGTTGTTTTCAGAAGAAGGAAGGTGCTGGGAAGGCACATGCACACACACATATATGCATGCACACACACACACACACACACACACACGCACACACACACACACCTGGCCTATTCCAACAATCCTCATTACCTCTTGGCCACTTCCTGCTTCCAGAACTGTATGGCCTCCAACCTTGCCAACATTTTCCATCTACCTTTATAGCCCCATTTAAAATTTACGTTTTTCCAAACTGGCTTCTCCTTGGATGACCATGTGTCTGTTTCTAGTTCTGTCCTCTAAACTGAATTTTGGTTCTTCATTTACAAGACTGCTGGTGTTTCCAAGTAGGTGACATGATGTCAATTCAGTTGCAATAAGTTCCAAACCACATTTACCATTTTCCACAAACTTAATCTAACTTCCTTCCTCAACTTCTTTATTTTTGTTAGTCATTATATCATATTACAACATACTCAGACACTGAAAGCCTCCTTGACGCTTCCTTCTTGGTCAAACACCATGTGAAGACCCTAGTCGATGATGTTTTCTGAAAGTTCTGTTACATCTATTTCACCTCTCTATTCCTACCACCCCCAGCCTAGTCTAAATCATTCACTGCAGTTGGAGTGCAAATGGTCTGAAACCTTCACCTTTCTAATCTTCACCCTTCAAATCAATATTAGAAAATGCTATCAGACAAAACTTTATAAAATCATCGTTATGATCATGTCACTTCCAAGTTTCCATTATAATCATTAACTGGAGAAGGAAATGGCAACCCACTCCTGTATTCTCTTGCTTGGAGAATTCTGTGGATGGAGGAGCCTGGTGGGCTGCAGTCCATGGGGTCACAAAAAGTCAGACATGACTGAGCAACTAACACATAACCATTAACACTAACAAACCTCAGCTCTTGAGCTTAGCTCTACAACCTGACCTTGACCTACTTGTATACTAATCATTAGGGAAATGCAGATATCACCAAAATGAGATATCACCTCACATGTATTAGAATGGCTGTGATTAAAACAATAAGTGATAACAATATCTAATGAAGATGTGAAGAAAAAGATCATTTGCACTCTGTTGATGGGAATGCAAATTAGCATAGTCACTATGGAAAACTGGGAAGTTCCTTGAAAAGTTAAAAATAGGACTCTTTCATTGTTGTCATCTAGTCACTTAGTCATGTCCCACTCTTTTGCAACCCCATCGACTATAGCCCTCCAGGCTCCTCTATCCATGGGACTTTCCAGGCAAGAATACTGGAGTGGGTTGCTCTTTCCTTTTCCAGGGGATCTTCCCAATCCAGAGGTAGAGCCCGCCTCTCCTGCATTGACTGGTGGATTCTTTACCACTGAGCTACCTGGGAAGCCCCACAGGACTCTCATACGATCCAGCGAACCTACTTCTGGGTGTATATTGTGAAGGAAATGAAATTAGTATCTCAGACAGATGTGGGCACTCCTATGTTCATTGCAGCATTATTCATCACAGCCAAAATGGGAAACAGCCTAAGTGTTCACTGACGAATGCATGAGAAAGATAGGTGTGTGTATGCACATACGTGTGTGTGTGTATGTGTATATGTATATATATACATATATATGTATATATATAATATTCACCTGTGAGAAAGAAGAAAATCTTGCCATCTTGCCATTTGC
Source organism: Redunca redunca (assembly GCA_006410935.1). NCBI lineage: Eukaryota > Metazoa > Chordata > Mammalia > Artiodactyla > Bovidae > Redunca > Redunca redunca. The sequence goes on from SJYQ01001494.1 coordinate 589,891, forward strand.
CATTCATAATAGCATAGATGGACCTGAGGGACATTCAGTTCAGTTCAGTTCAGTGGCTTAGTCATGTCCGACTTTTTGTGATCCCATGGACTGCAGCACGCCAGGCTTCCCTGTCCATCACCAACACCTGGAGTTTACTCAGACTCACGTCCATTGTGTTGGTGATGCCATCCAACTATCTCATCCTCTGTCATCCCCTTCTCCTCCTGCCTTCAATCTTTCCCAGCATTAGGGTCTTTTCAAAAGAGTTAGTTCTTTGCATCACGTGGCCAAAATATTGGAGTTTCAGCTTCAGCATCAGTCCTTCCAATGAATATTCCGGACTGATTTCCTTTAGGATGGACTGGTTGAATCTCCTTGCAGTCCAAGGGACTCTCAAGAGTTTTCTCCAACACCACAGTTCAAAAGCATCAATTCTTCAGCACTCAGCTTTCTTTATAGTCTAACTCTCACATCCACACATTATCACTGGAAAAACCACAGCTTTGACTAGATGGACATTCGTTGGCAAAATATAAGCTGTCTAGATTGGTCATAACTTTTCTTCCAAGGAGCAAGTGTCCTTTAATTTCATGGCTGCAATCACCATCTGCAGATTTTGGAGCCCCCCAAAATAAAGTCTGTCACTGTTTTCACTGTTTCCCCATCTATTTGCCATGAAGTGATGGGACTAGATGCCATGATCTTAGTTTTCTGAATGTTGAGTTTTAACCCAACTTTTTCACTCTTCTCTTTCACTTTCATCAAGAGGCTTGTTAGTTCCTCTTCACTTTCTGCCATAGGGTCTCATCTGCATATCTGAGGCTATTGATATTTCTCCCGGCAATCTTGATTTCAGCTGGTGCTTCAGTTCAGCTCAGTTCAGTCGCTCAGTCGTGTCCGACTCTTTGCGACCCCATGAATCGCAGCACGCCAGGCCTCCCTGTCCATCACCATCTCCCGGAGTTCACTCAGACTCACGTCCATCGAGTCCATGATGCCATCCAGCCATCTCATCCTCGGTCATCCCCTTCTCCCCCTGCCCCCAATCTCTCCCAGATCAGAGTCTTTTCCAATGAGTCAACTCTTCACATGAGGTGGCCAAAGTACTGGAGTTTCAGCTTTAGCATCATTCCTTCCAAAGAAATCCCAGGGTTGATCTCCTTCAGAATGGACTGGTTGGATCT
>SJYQ01001494.1:592767-614418 GCA_006410935.1 Redunca redunca
TATTGTTTTTGCTTTGGCTCCATCCCTTCATTCTTTCTGGAGTTATTTCTCCACTGATCTCCAGTAGCATATTGGGCACCTAATGACCTGGGGAGTTCCTCTTTTGGTATCCTATCATTTTGCCTTTTCATACTGTTCATGGGGTTCTCAAGGCAAGAATACTGAAGTGGCTTGCCATTCCCTTCTCCAGTGGACCACATTCTGTCAGGCCTCGCCACCATGACCTGCCCGTGTTGGGTTGCCCCACAGGCATGGCTTGGTTTCATTGTGTTAGACAAGGCTGTGGTCCTAGTGTGATTAGATGACTAGTTTTCTGTGAGTATGGTTTCAGTGTGTCTGCCCTCTGATGCCTTCTTGCAACACTTACCATCTTACTTGGGTTTCTCTTACCTTGGGCATGGGGTAAGAACTGCCATACGACCCAGCAATCCCACTGCTGGGCATACACACTGAGGAAATCAGAATTGAAAGAGACATGTGTACCTCAATGTTCATTGCAGCACTGTTTATAATAGCCAGGACATGGAAGCAACCTAGATGTTCATCAGCAGACGAATGGATAAGAAAGCTGTGGTACATATACACAATGGAGTATTACTCAGCCATTAAAAAGAATACATTTGAATTGGTTCTAATGAAGTGGATGAAACTGGAGCTGAATATACAGAGTGAAGTAAGCCAGAAAGAAAAACACCAATACAGTATACTAATGCATATATATGGAATTTAGAAAAAATGGTAACAATAACCCTGTATGCAAGACAGCAAAAGAGACACAGATGTATAGAACAGTCTCATGGACTCTGTGGGAGAGGGCGAGGATGGGATGATTTGGGAGAATGGCATTGAAACATGTATAATATTATATGTGAAACGAATTGCCAGTCCAGGTTCAATGCATGATACAGGATGCTCGGGGCTGGTGCAATGGGATGACCCAGTGGGATGGTATGGGGAGGGAGGTGAGAGGGGAGTTCAGGATGGGGAACATGTATACATCCATGGCAGATTCATGTTGATGTATGGCAAAACCAATACAATATTGTAAAGTTAAAAAAAAAGAATGTTTATTCATAATAGTTCCACAGTGTAAACAATGCAAGTGATCATCAAAAGTAGATAACAATTTATGACTCACATACTATTAAGGATGAATCTCAAAGGTATTATGTGGAGTGAAAGTAGCAAAACAAGAGTCCAAACCACATGATTCCATAAAAGAACAGACAAAACTTATCCATGGGAGGAAATAAACTGTGAAGAAATTAGTACAGTTGCTGGGAGCCAGCGTGAGGAATTCCACCCGTGACAAGNCACCCATGACAAGGTTATGCGGCAGAGCTCTGATGGCAAGGCTAATCAGACCTCAGGTTTCCCCCCTGGAATTTCCTGAGCATCCACCCCCCACCAAAATAAGAATCTGCCTGCTTTTCCACTCTAATATTCTCTGGAAAAAGTCAAATCAGGGCTTTAGTCTTCTGCATTTGAAAAGGATGTTTCAGTTAAAACCCCTCTGATAGCCCTCTAGCTTGCCTGACAGGTTCCCCCGGACCTTTTACAGCTTGTGAATTGCTTACAGCCCCGCGACCGTGAGAGGCACAAAGCTTAAAAGCATCTTAAAGATACAGAGCCTTTTCTAAAGAGTTAAAAATCATATTGGTGACGGGTTTTCACTGTTGACTCAATGATTGCCACCAGGCCTCCATATTCTTTATCTTTTAGGCATCTGGGAGGATGTTAATCAATGTAAACAGGATATGGAAAAAGATATATAGTAGTTTTGATGTTAGCAACACTAGGCTTTTGAGTTAATTACCTTTCTTTGTTATATATCACTGCACTCCTCTTGTGTCCTTGCTATGTAAGAATGTAATTTATTTAGTGCTTTCTGAGAGTGGCACCAAGACTTTGGGAAGATCAACACAAATAAGTCTTCTGGTTGACAAACCCTTATCAGAAAAAAGGCTGTAAAATGTTAATTGGCCCTTTTGGCAGGAAGATGATGTAAATTACCTAAGACTTGTGTATACAATCAGGTATGCAGAGAGAAAAGCCTGGTTTTGATAAGAGTCTGGGCTGCTAACACTGCATAATTTTGTATTACCCATTGATCTCTATGTACAATCAAAAAGGTATAAAAGGCCTTCTGAACAATAGGAGCCGGAGCCAGTCATTGGAAGGACTGGTTTTCCCCGTGTCTCCTCTTTACTCTAATTTCAGGCTGAATTCCCATCTGGGGCGTGGAGGCTCACCATGTCTACTTACTTGCCCTGGCTTTTAAGATCCGTAAGAGAGAGAGCCCAAGGCGGGGCACTCTCCGATATTCAAACAGACACCAGTGATCTAACGTAGATGGTGCAAGCTCCTTGTCTGGAACTTTATTGGCTTTCCACGTAAACCAAGTTATTCAGCCTCTTTTCTCCGCTTAATTTTCCTACTATACTAATTCTTCTTAATCTCTTATATTTCTATATAAATGTTTTTTCCTCGCCTACTCCGTCTCTCCTTCAAATCACCCTGGTTCCACCGGGGCTGGACCCCGGCATACAGTGGTTGCCCATGGTGGGTGGAAATTTATTGGAAGAGGAATACTGGAACTTTCTGTGCTGATGGAAATATTATATATTATATTTGACATATTGGTTGCATGAATATATATACATATAAGTATATACATATTAATCAAGCCTCACCAAGTTTTACATTTAATACCTGTGCATATTACTGTGCATAAATTTTGCCTAAAAATGAAAAAATTCTGCAAATAGTTACTGAACTCTTGTTATTTTGCTTCTGCAGTGTTACAGGATAGCAATTCTGAAACCACTTTTTCTGTATGCTACACATACGCAAACAGGCAAATATATTGAACATAAATGGAAGGTATTTCTCATGGTTAAAGGCATTATGAATATATAGAAGAAGAAGACTAAAGTGAACCTTATATTTTTGGGTTGGCATTATGGGGAGGAGAGGATAGAAATGGGGCAAATGAAAGAAATGAGTACATCTGGATAAAGGGTATATAGAAATTCTTGCAACTTTAAGTAAAAGATTATGTCAAAATATAATGCTAAAAAAGCTGTGGATAGCAGTAAGATGTAATAGAGACCTGTCCAGAGAGAGTTTAGGCAAAACAAGAGGAAGAAAAATAAGAAAGGATGTCCTTTATCATTCTCTTTCATAGTCCTCCAAGTCCTCCAGGGGAAGGTGGAATTAAAGGGTCACAGTGCAGTTCAACTGAAGGACCACATCGTCCTGCTCAATAATAAGAGTGACAGGAACAGGGAGTCTCAACATTGGTTGTACCCTGGTAACACTAGGGTCCTTAAAAAAATGTTGCCTGGGTTCTACCTCCAGTTCAGTTCAGTTCAGTCACTCAGTCATGTCCGACTCTTTGTGACCCCATGAATTGCAGCACGCCAGGCCTCCCTGTCCATCACCAACTCCTGGAGTTCACTCAGACTCATGTCCATCGAGTCAGTGATGCCATCCAGCCATCTCATCCTCTGTCATCCCCTTCTCCTCCTGCCCCCAATCCCTCCCAGCATCAGAGTCTTTTCCAATGAGTCAACTCTTTGCATGAGGTGGCCAAAGTACTGGAGTTTCAGCTTTAGCATCATTCCTTCCAAAGAAATCCCAGGGTTGATCTCCTTCAGAATGGACTGGTTGGATCTCCTTGCAGTCTAAGGGACTCTCAAGAGTCTTCTCCAACACAGTTCAAAAGCATCAATTCTTCGGCACTCAGCCTTCTTCATGGTCCAACTCTCACATCCATACATGACTACTGGAAAAACCATAGCCTTAACTAGATGGACCTTAGTTGGCAAAGTAATATCTCTGCTTTTGAATATGCTATCTAGGTTGGTCATAACTTTTCTACCTCCAGAGATCTGATTTAATCAGCCTAGTGTATGGCCTAGCCATTGAGATTTTGAAAGCTCCCATAATGTGCAGCCAAGAGTGGGGACCACTGTCTTTGAGGGAAACCTAGAGCTTCCCTTGTGGCTCAGGTGGTAAAGAATCCACCTGCAATTCAGGAGACCTGGGTTCAATCCCTGGGTTGGGAAGATCCCCTGGAAAAGGGAAAGGCTACCCACACCAGTATTCTGGCCTGGAGAATACCATGGACTGTATAGCCCATGGGGTTGCAAAGAGTTGGACACGACTAAGTGACTTTCACACACAGGATAACTTTTGTTATCTATTTTACATATGGTAGTGTATATAAGTCAGTCTTATTCTCCCAATTTGTCCCATCCTCTCCTTCCCAAACTGTGTTCACGTGTTTATTCTCTACATCTGTGTCTCTATTCCTGCCCTGGAAATAGGTGCATCTGTACCATTTTCTAGATTCCATATATATGCGTTAATATTTGGTATTTGTTTTTCTCTTTCTGACTTACTTTTCTCTGTACAGCAGACTCTAGGTCCACCCACATCTCTGTGAATGGCCCAGTCTCATTTCTTTTCATGGCTGAGTAAGAGTCCATTGGTCCATTGTATGCCTGCGCCACATCTTCTTTATCTGTTTATCTGTTGTTGGACATTTAGGTTGCTTCCATGCCTTGGCTATTTTGAACAGTGCTGCAATGAACATTGGGGTGCATGTGTCTTTTGAGTTATGATTTTCTCAGGGTATATGAGCCTGGTAGGCTGCGGTCCATGAGGTTGGGAGTCGGACAAGACTGAGCGACTTCACTTTCACTTTTCACTTTCATGCATTGGAGAAGGAAATGGCAAGCCACTCCAGTGTTCTTGCCTAGAGAATCCCAGGGACAGGGGAGCCTAGTGGGCTACTGTCTCTGGGGTTGTGCAGAGTTGGACACGACTGAAGTGACTTAGCAGCAGCAGCAGCGGCAGCAGCAGCAGCTGGGTGTATGCCAGTAGTGGGATAGTCCAAGACCAGATGGCTTCACAGGCAGATTCTATCAAACATTTAGAGAAGGGCTGGACTATGTTTTAAAGCCTGTAAAGATCTATGCCTGGTATACCTGTCTCTCTACTGAGTCATTTAGGTTCTGATTTGAGGGAAGACTTCCTGGCTAGGTTCCTGTGCAGGCAGAGAATGCTGGTCTCCACAAACATGCTTTTTGGTGAGACTACTTTGGCAGGTTCCCCAGCTAGACTGATCAGTGCTTGGTACTGACCTCAAGTGGGAATAGAACCAGAAAGCACAGACAGGCTTTGCATCCAGGGCACCCCACTGAGCAAGTATCTTCCTTTTTATCTCTCCGTATAAAGCAGGTTGAATATACATTTCTGAATCAGTGCACTTTCAGACAAAATGACCCATCCTCTGGTTCCTGTAGGAGCTTTGATGTAGTACTTCTTGAAACTGAAGTGATGACGTCACTTCTTCCGTGTTTGTCTTTTCATATTGTATGTTTCCATGAAAACTGTAGAGTTTGAGGAGGATAATATCATTGCCAAGGTAGTGAAAATATTCAAATATCATACTTGCATCGATTTTAAGAAATAGCCAGCATGTGAAAAGCCAACCAATGTCCCTTGGAATTTAGATATAATTTCATAAGAGGTGATTTCTCATGGTGTGGGTCATACCAACCATACGCTATGTGGTTCTGCATATGGTATGCAGAACATTTACACTGAGTACTTTGCTTCTCTATTTTGTTCATTTTTAAAGGTTTTCCTGGTGGTTCAGATGGTAAAGAATCTGCCTGCAATGCAGAAAACCTGGGTTTTATCCCTGGGTCAGGAAGATCCCCTGGAGAAGGGAACGGCTACCCACTCTAGTATTCTTGCCTGGAGAGCTCCATGGACAGAGGAGCCTGGCGGTCTACAGTCCATGGGATTGCAAACAGTTGGTCATGACTGAGCAACTAACACCACTTTCTGTCAAGAGAAACCTAGGCAATCAATGCCATTTTACTTGCCTACGCCATGTGTAGAGCTTTCATTGTTTTATTCTACTGTGGATGGGCCCATTGATGTAGAGAGACTTGGAGTTATATAGAAGAAATTGGAGTGGGTTTCTGAAGGCTTTTTGAACAATCAGAGGCATAGCCACACAGGGCCCATTTCGTGTCCACTCTCAACACAGATCTGGCTTCCTGGGATCTGCCTCGTGGTCCACCCTTACCTTGAAGCTGCTCTTTGCCCAAAGCAGAATGGTGTCCACAGCCCTCCTCAGCTTAGCACTCCCTGAGATCAGGATGACTGCATGTCCCAAGGGACAGGCTGCCATTATCCCTATGCAGACCATCACCCCGACCTTGCTGTGCCACAGCGTCAGCAACGGCATCGAGACTAAGGCAGCGCAGAGTGACAGTACATACAGGCAGAAGAAAGAGATGAGAGACCTGAGTGCCCGGGTGTGAGCCTCCAGGCTGGGGTCCCAAGAGCCTCTGGTTTTGGCCCTCATCATCCTCATGTGCCTCCCCAGGGAGAACACCAGCATCCCAGAGGAAACCAGGAAAAGCAAGAAAGAAGGGATGGACGCCAGGCTGCAGAAGAGGAAGGAATGAAAGAAACTGAGTTTTGCAATGTTCAAATTGAGTTCAGTACTGTTATTCGTGAGTAGCCTAGTTACAGCTGAGAAATGAGATCCACTAAAAAAGTCCCATAAGCAGAGAAGAGTGCAGACACAGGAGAGAATCACAGCACCCAGAAGCATCTGGGGGATTTTTCTGGAGATCCAGCTTGCTGCATGGAGCAGGAAGGTGTGAGAGAAACGGACAATCTTGGAGCAGTAAAGGAGACTAAGGCACGTGGCGAGCCAGAGGCCGGCTTGGTGGACGATCATCCAGAGTACGATGATGGTCTGGTAGCTGAAGCTCAGTGGGTCTCTTATTCGCTGGAAATGAGTAAGCTGGATGGCCTTCAGAAAGAGCAGCCCGTGCAGGACAAGCCGGGTGAGGCTGAGACTCAACAGGACAAGATCACATTGGCTCAGGGGCTGCCTCCTCACAAGGTCTCGGAAATTCACCAAGAAAATGAAGGCGTTGACCAGGATCCCTACTGCAAACTCCAGGACTGAAAAGAACAGAAATGCATTCCTGACTTCAGAGGGCACAGATGCGATGTGAGTCAGAGTCACCATGATGCCTCTTCTGACTTGGCTAATCTAAGACTCATGTACCACCCAGGAGAGAAAGTACGTTTGTGTGCTAAGTCAGGACCTTCCTTTCCAAGGCATCAGCTCTTGGTCCAGAGTTATCCCAAGGTGAGTACATCAACAGTTCAGTGCTCCTTTAGAATATCCCTTGGATACTCACAGATGCTCATCGTGAGAGCAGAAGAATGATGGTTCTGTCTCTTGGGTGATGCAGAAGTTTTGAATAAACCCAGGTGTTCTGTAATAACAGCCTTCCCTGAGGGCCACGGCATGACATCAGGGATGCAAACAAGATAGGATCTTGACTTCCCAAACCCAGTTTTGCATGTCCATCTGGGCACCCATGAGTGCAGAAGAGAGTAGAATTTGTTTATGGGTTTTCAGTAAACTGACAGCAGGCAAAGCATATATTCTCTGTGAACTGAGGTTTGAAACAGTGCCTCTTTCCATTTGCATGCCTTCCATCACCCCTGAGGGTGACTCTGATCACAGACTATGTTTTTAATATGGACAAGGGCAGGCACGGTTCCTCTGCCATTTGACTAGTCTGACTGCCATCGCCAAAGACTTCATTCAGCCATCATCATTATGCCAGGTACCACGCATGGCAAGAGGACCGTTAACACGAACAAGGCAGCATTTTACTATGAAGGGAGGGGGAACGGGGAGTATCTGGCCTGGATCATTGCAGAAGTCTTGCCACTGCTCTCTCTGCTTCCCACCCCTACTCCCACACCACACTATCTACAAAGCAGCAGTCGTGATCCTGTTAGCATGTGACTAAGATCATGCCATTGCTCTGTTCACACCTTTAGGGCCCCCATCTTCCTCATCATTTCAGCCGAGTTTCGCAGTGACCTAGCAGTCCTGGGTGTAATCAGGACCTCCTTCCCTTCTCAGATGACCTCATCTGAAGGCTGCTCGGCGTTCAGTGTGGGCTCTGGAACCAAGCTCTTTGAGGTTAAGGCCCGGCTCTGCTTCATCCTTTCTGTGCAAACTGGGCAAATGACTGAACCCTCTTCATTCATCTTATATGAAACAGAGATGACAATCAAAATAACACCTATCTCAGAGGGGTTACCTGAATTGATGCATAGAACATGATTGAGATTGTGCTTAGTGGCAACCCACTCCAGTATTCTTGCCTGGAGAATCCCATGGGCAGAGGAGGTTGGTGGGCTATAGTCCACGGGGTTGCAAAGAGTCAGACATGACTGAATGACCAACACTTGGCCCATGAAGTCCAGTTAATAAGCGCTAGTTATAGAGCCATCACAGGATCCAGCAATTCCTCTTCTGGGTATATATCCAAAGGAAATGAGAGAGGATATCAAAGATATATCCATACTCCTATGTTCATTGTGGCATTATTCACAAGAGCCGAGATATGGCAGCAACCCAAGTGTCCGTTAATGGATGTATGGATGCAATGGAATCTTACTCAGGCATGAGAAAGGGAAATCCCACGATGTGGGACAACATGGATGGACCTTGAGGACGCTGTGCTAAGTGAAATAAGCCAGGCAGAGAAGGACAAATAGTGCATGGTATCACTTATACTGTATATGAGAAAAAGAGTTAAACTAATAGAAATGGAGTAAAAAAGTGATTTCCAGTGGTTGGGAGGTGGGAGAAACAAGGAGAGGTTGTGAGTATATGCTATGTCGCTTCAGTTGTGCCGACTCTTCGTGACCCCATGGACCATAGTCCACCACGTTCTTCCTGAGATTCTTCAGGCAAGAATACTGGAGTGGGTTGCTGTGCCCTCCTCCAGGGGATCTTTCAGACCCAGAGATCCAACCCATCCACATCTCTTACGTCTCCTGCATTGGCAGGCAGCTTCTTTACCACTAGTGCCACCTGGGAAGCCCCCAACTTAAAGCTAGAAGATGAATAAAGTCTGAGAATCTGATGTGTAACACATCATATATAATGCTGAACTGTATAAATAAAATCTTAGAGAGTAAAACTTATATGTTCTCATCGAATACAAATTTCACATGGAAGTGAAAACATATACGTTTATCTTTCTCTGACTTATTTTTGCTAAGTGAAATACCCTCCAGGCCCATCTATATTGTTGCATTTGACAAAATTTCATTCACATTTATGGCTGAGTAGTATTTATATATATATACCACATCTTCTTTATCCACTTATGTGTGATGTGCACTTAGGTTGCTTGTCTATCTTGGCCATCGCAAGAAAGTATGTACATTTTTGAGAACACCGTGAGCTTCCTGTTTGAACATCACTGAGCTGGGATTCCTCAGTCCCAGCAAACTTTTTCCTCCCTCACATAATTGATTATCTAGATGCAAAGCAAAGGGGTGACGGGGGAGATGTGACAGAGAAGTAAGTACCATGAGATCTGGGGCAAGTGAGCCAAAGGCAACGGGACTGTGAGGGAGTGGCGGTCTACATGAGCATGCCCCTCGGGGAGAAAGTGCATTTTAATTTAGAGAGGAAAGCACAGCTAAGTGACTTGAGATAACAGGGTTAACTGAAAGAAGCAGTGTAATGTTGGTGGGACAGGTCACTGACAGGAAACAGATGGCTGGGGTGGGGGTGTTCTCAACCAGGGCCATGGTGATGAAGGAGGACATGGCCACCAGAAAGTGCCCTGGGAGGAAGGAGGCCTGTGCCCTGATGGGTGACAGGAGGCCAGCGGACGCCTTGCAGCAGGAGCTGAGACTGGAGGGGCTGGGCTCCTGACCAAGACTGGTTCCCTTCTCTTTTGTGTAAATTATAATATAAAGTGATCCATGCATGGCTTCTCATCTGGTACCTGCCCCCATTCCTACCTGGGGACAGGCAAGTTTCTTACCCTGCGGGTAGGCAGTTACGGAGCGTTGTTTGAGACCAGTGGGTAAGACCAGGTGACTGGCTCTCAGGAAGCCTGGTGTCTGAGAATGACTCGGTAATTGAACCACATCACTGTCCTTTTTCCAAGTTCAAGTCAGCTTGGGATCCAGAATCTTCCTATCATTACTCAACAGCTGCCACTAGGTGGCACCAGACCACTGTGAGGTCTGGAATTCCTGGCCTTGAGATAGCTCAGCTGGTAAAGAACCCATTTGCAATGCTGGAGAACCTGGTTCGATTCCTGGATCGGGAAGATCCGCTGGAGAAGGGATAGACTACCCACTCCAGTATTCTTGGGCTTCCCTTGCGGCTCATCTGGTAAAGAATCCGCAGTGTGGGAGACCTGGGTTGGGAAGATCCCCTGGAGAAGGGAAAGGCTCCCCACTCCACCATTCTGGCCTGGAGAATTCCGTGGACAGTATAGTCCATGGGGTCACAAACAGTCGGACACAACTGAGTGTCTTTCACTTCACTTCCTTTCACTTTGTGCAAGTTCACCCCAGCCATTGATTTAATCTTGCAACCCTGTGACCTCGTATGTTACAGAATTGAAATCTTAAGACTTCATCTTGTATCACTCCGTAGTAGGCTGAATTGTGAAGAGTGTGGTGATACTTCCATTTTACTGATGACAAAGTAGAGTTTCAGAAAGGTTAGTTAAGTAGCTGGGCCAAGGTAACTAAATCAGTAAGTGAGGAGTTAGGATGCTGATGCTTTAGATGGGATTTAGCCAAGAGTCCTGGGAATTCCTATGTCCAGCTCTGGCAATCACTCCTATCACATGAGAGGAGCAACAGGGAAATCAGGTGTAAGGTGCATTACTTTATTAAAAGATAGACCTGCGTCTAAGAGCTCCCAAGAAAGAGCTCTGATACTAACTGGTCTGGAGCATGCAGTAGACCTAGGCAGAGTCCACACATCTAACTTGCCGTTCTGTTCAACAGTGGTTATTGTTCAGTCGCTAAGTCCTGTCCAACTCTTTGTGACCCTATGGACTGCAGCACACCGGGCTCCCCTGTCCTTCACTGTCTCCCAGGGTTTGCTCAAATTCACGTCTGTTGAGTCAACAGTGGTGGTTGCTGCTAACTGCCTGCACACTATTAGTTCTTTCCTTTTCATTGCCGACATACTATCAGGTGTGTCAATCTTAACTAAATATAAACTGCATTTGCCATCTTTCTTTCAGGTTAGAGTGTCCAGTGGAACACAGGAAGAAGACATTGGGTGGGAAAGTCCCCTCGAAAGCCCTTGTTTCCTTTTCTTCTGTCTGGGCCTGAACTTGGATGTTATGGTTGGAGCGCCAGCCAGGAGGGAAAAGCCAAGAGAATCTCAACCCTGCAGTTTCACAAGTTCTTGAAACCCACCAGCGACTACTCTGCTCCAGAGGGAGCAGAGAAAGTGAGAAAGGTCATCGCTTTCTGTCTTTAAGTCACGGTGCTTGGGCTTCTGAGACTGGACGCCGGACGCAGTGACTCAGCGATGACTTGCCTGTGAGAAGGGCTCTGAGCCCGTCTGAGCATGTGAAGCCAGGAAGTGGACTGAGGGAAGGGCAGCTTGTCCAGCTAGCCCTGTGTTTAGGTTCACTTATGAAGAGGCAGAAAACAGGAAGCAAGAGAGGAAATGAAACGGAGCCTCTGCTCCCTGCATTTAAAGCTGTGGTTCCTAATANAACTTTGCTCCTGCTGCTGACAGATCCTGCTACCGATTTTCTGTGTGTTCCATTCAGAACGAGAACCTGAGTGGTTCGGTGCTCGCACAGCAGGTGGAGTCTGGAGATGCCATTCAGCGGGAAGCCTGGCTCTCTTGGGTTCGTGCCCAGCCCAGGTGCAAGCAGCTCAGGGGCCAGCACGGAACCTTGTGATTCGGGTCATACTTAGGTCACTTTCCCCAGCACGGACCTCACGGTAGGGCTCCTCTAGAAGGTGCCCAGACCCCTCCTTGAGCTTTGTCTTGCCCACTAATATGAATGATGCAAGAGGAAGTTGTGAGTAAACGCTGATAGAACTGTGAGACCTTGGCTGACCATCCGTCCTGTTCTGTTTTGCTCTAATGGAAATAGGAAGAGACCACGGAGCCGCAGTGTTCAAGCAGACGCTGTGAGGGTTCACTGTCCAGCAGAGACGGGGGTGGTGGTGTGGCCTGGTGATTTCCAGAGAGGGAAGCAGAGAGTGAGTTTGTGGGAGAGAGGAGGAGCTGGGCAAGAGGGTACCAGGGACAGCCAGAGCCTGAGCGTGGCTGAGACACATTGTTGGTGCCTTGAAGACATTCCCTCCCCATTCTTTTCATGATTTCTCCTTGGGGTGGAGACCTGGGGGAAGCAGATTTACCAGGCGCTCATCACAGAGGAAGATTTCTGTAAGCTTAGTGTTCAGGATCGAAAAAAATACATGCATGCTATTACTTTATACAGCCATATTTTTCATAATTCCCAAATATCAATTTCAAACTGCTGATTCCTCTCCAAGGACCTTTTTAAAAAATTTTATTTATTTTATTTTTGGCCGTGCTAGGTCTTCGTTGCTGGGTGCAGGCTTTCTCTAGTTGCGACGAGCAGGGCTCCTCCCAAGTTGTGGCCTGTAGACGTCTCATTGTTGTGGCTTCTGTTATTGCAGTGCACAGGTTCTAGAGTTCATATGCTTCAGTAGTTGCAGCACGTGGGCTCGGAGTTGCAGCTTGGGGGCTCTAGAGAGCAGGCTCAGTAGTTGGGCGCATGGGCTTTGTTGCCCTGAGGCACGTAGACTCTTCCCCAACCAGGAATTAAGCCTGTGTCCCCTGCGTTGGCAGGTAGGTTCTTAGCCACTGGACCAGCAGGGAAATTCTCCAAGGACTTTCGACTAAAGTCAGTTTTCCAAGGTGTGTGCCTCTCCGTGGATCACCACATAACCCCAGGTTACATGTATCCTGAACTAAAAAAGACACTTTTATGGGGAGGCCAAATAATCCAGAGGCATCTTGTGAGGATTTGAAGGGCACACAATTGCAAGTGGTTGTCGAAGCCAACAAAGTATTGACAATATTCTACTGGTAGATTGAACTGGAGTGGTTAGAGACTTTTGGTGAAGGTATTTACACTGGACAAGGGGAGACGAGTCTGTAAGAGCAGGGCCAGCAGAAACTGTTGGATTGCTGGGCATAGAAACTCATAGAGCGTGGCTTCAGGAAAGGATGATGATGGTGATGGTGGGGGTGTGATGATGGTACTGGTGGTGATGGCAATGGTTATGATTATGGTGGTGGTAGTGATGGTGGGCGTAGGATGATGGCGGTGATGATGATGGTGATGATGGTGATGGTGATGGTGGTGGTGCTGGTGGTGATGGGGGGGTATGATGATGGTGCTGGTGGTGATGATGGTGGTGATGGTGGTAATGTTGGTGATGGTGGGGGTGTGATGGTGGGGGTGTGATGATGGTGCTGGTGGTGATGGCGATGGTTATGATGATGGTGGTGATGGTGGGGGTAGGATGATGGTGATGGTGGTGGTACTGGTGGTGCTGGTGGTGATGATGGTGCTGGTGGTGATGGCAATGGTTATGATGATGGTGGTGATGGTGGGGGTAGGGTGATGGCAATGGTGGTGGTACTGGTGATGCTGGTGGTGATGATGGTGGTGGTGGTGATGGTGATGATGGTGCTGGTGATGGTGGTGATGATGGTGTTGATGGTGGGGGTAGGGTGATGGTGCTGGTGGTGATGGCGATGGTTATGATGATGGTGGTGATGGTGGGGGTAGGATGATGGTGATGGTGGTGTTGGTGGTGGTGATGGTGATGATGGTGATGGTGGTGGTGGTGGTGATGGTGTTGATGGTGGGAGTGTGATGATGGTGCTGGTGGTGATGGTGATGGTTATGATGATGGTGGTGATGGTGGGGGTAGGATGATGGCAATGATGGTGGTACTGGTGGTGCTGGTGGTGATGATGGTGCTGGTGGTGATGGCAATGGTTATGATGATGGTGGTGATGGTGGGGGTAGGATGATGGCGATGGTGGTGGTACTGGTGGTGCTGGTGGTAATGATGGTGGTGGTGATGGTGGTGATGATGGTGTTGATGGTGGGGGTGTGATGATGGTGCTGGTGGTGTGGGCGATGGTTATGATGATGGTGGTGATGGTGGGGGTAGGATGATGGTGATGGTGGTGGTGATGGTGGGGGTAGGGTGATGGCAGTGGTGGTTATGGTGATGATGGTGTTGGTGGTGGTGATGGAGGTGATGGGTTAGCAGTAGATGCAGTAGTGGTAGTAATATAGAAGTAGTATTTTGGTGAAGAAGCAGGAGAATCACAGGAAATTCTGCTGTGCATTGCTCTTCACAGAATAGGGGAAATACTGGCAGCTTGTCTCTACTTTTCTTCTTTGGGGTTGAATAATCGCTTCTGCTCCTTTCTATGTGTCTATTCTATTCTTTTTTGGGAAAACAGGTATTTTCAATAAAACTTTAATTTCTGCCTCTCAGTAACATGTGAGTATGATTCAGACTCTAGGTGTAAAATCCTAGTTTCTGGGAGAGAGCATCCCATTGGAACAGGTTGGATCATCTGTGCAGTGCTGGTCCAGTCAGCTGGGACCAGTGAGTCAGGGCTGTGTTAGGGTCCCTTACAGGAGCTTGTTGGTGTACCTTACATTTTGGGGAGGAGGGACGTGGAAGAAATGGTAGAAATTTCTAGGACAAGATTTGAACTGAAGAGACATGGCCGTCTATGAGAAAAGGATGGTAGAATTTGATAACAGAAGGGAGCTGAGGTTTCCTCTTTGGGACACGTGGTGGTGAGTGAACTTTGAATTTGTTGAGTAAGTGAACAAATATTTAATCTGAAAAAGCAATTTCTGGATTTACTACCTTCAGACTCTGTGAACATTGGATCACTAGATTAAAAGTAAGTTAGCACAGGTTCAACTTGGGCCACTCTTTGAATGACCTTTAGCAAGTCATTTTCTTAATTTGTTTCCTCATTATACATGGGGTTTAAAAATAATCCTGCCTTATCTCTTTGTGGTGATCAGAGAGATAATACAGATTAAAGTGCTCTGAAAACTGCAAGATGTTATACAAATATAAAGTTTTATTATGAACATGTGAATATTAAGTAATATCCCTAATAAATCTCTCCTTGGACTCATGCCGGTATTTGCACATGTTCCTGTCCATGGGGGTGAGAGGTAGAAAAGGATGAAAGGCCGTGTAAAACTGCTGAATAATAGGTATTTCACAAGAGGAGGAAATGCTGTAATCCCCAGTTTGCTTTATCCTCACCTTCCTTTGAACATTTCTGGATGGGCAAATTACTTTCACTCTAAGCAACTTCTTCATTGCCAAATAGCCTCTGATGCGAAGCGCATATTTTGGGAGCAAAAGAAAGATAACCAACTTGGTTGCAATAAAAAGAAACATGCAAGAATACTGGAGTGGGTAGCCCTTCCTTTCTGCAGGGGATCTTCCCAATCGAGAAATCAAACCTGCGTCTCCTGCATTGCAGGTGGATTTTTTTTTTAACCATCTGAGCTACCAGGGAAGCCCTAAAAAGAGGTATGACTTATACAATTTTGTAGGCTATGGAGACTGCGAGAGATGCTTTGTGACATGAAGGTGTGGTGATGGCATGTGCTTGTGTAAGGGGGTGGGAGGGAGATGGGGGAAGAGGGAGTGTTAAGGAACCATGGAGAACACAGTCATGGGCTCAACCAGTGTCTCTCCCTTAGCCTGTGGTTCAGTGTGGGACTGATGCTCTGCACTTGTCTGTTGGTGGTCCATGGAGGGAAGAGACCACTTCCTCCAGCCCACACTAGTGAGGCTGTTTCTGGCGGGTGGATGAACTGAAGGAAGAGTTGTTAACAGAATTTAAGCTAATGGTTCCACTTGCTGGGTTTTCTTTGACTTTAAGAAAAGACAGCTGGGGAGGGACTGGGGAAACGGACCCTGGATATCAGGTTACCTACTATCTCAGCTTAGGCTCAAAGTAGTATATGTCAAGTCTATTATTACCTCCAATTCACAGAGAGGGCAATTGACCTTCAGAACATTGGAATGATTGCCCAAGGTCTGTGGCACATAGAAGAGAATCCAATATTCAAACCGTGGCTTGTTTGATTCCAAACCGCGTGCTCTTTCTATGACACCAGCTGAAGACTTAACATGGAAACAGTGTCCAAGAGATGGTTTTACTTGATTTGAATGTTACATCCATCTATTTCAAGTTAATTGGCTTATTTATGGATACTTTCAGGATCATCTAACCCACCCATAGTCCACTGCAGGTAAAACCCAGACAGATGAGTATCTTAGTTTTTACCAGGATTTTATTCTGAGAAGGGAGACTCCATTGTCATGTTCAATGCTTGGAGAATGGAAAACACACACTGGGTGGTCATCTGTCCCTTCTCTGCTCAGAGGTCAGTCCAGGCTCCTTGCTTGGGTCAGGCTTTGATGGACACTCTGAGGGACCTCAACCAGCAGGGACTTGATGGGAGGCTAGTTGCTCTCTGAGCATTTTGGGGTATGCTCACCTATAAAACAGAACACCAGTGTTGAACGTACTGTGACTTTAACTGTTCAGAAATGGGGAACCAACAATGTTAAATTGAGCATTTAGAGAAAATTTCAGACCAAGTAAGTGGATTTTAAGCTTAGCTTTGCAAGAGGAGAGGGGTTTTTGCAGAAGACAGAGGACAAGAGGGTGTAGATCCAGCCCTGGAGGAGGGCTGCCCTCAGGCAATGATGCAGAAGCAGCCATGAGCCAAGTTTAATGGTGCCTAGAAAAAAAAAATCGGAGAAAGCAATGGCACCCCACTCCAGTACTCTTGCCTGGAAAATCCCATGGACGGAGGAGCCTGGTGGGCTGCAGTCCATGGGGTCGTGAAGAGTTGGACACTACTGAGCAAATTCACTTTCACTTTTCACTTTCATGCATTGGAGAAGGAAATGGCAACCCACTCCAGTGTTCTTGCCTGGAGAATCCCAGGGACAGGGAAGCCTGGTGGGCTGCCGTCTGTGGGGTCTCACAGAGTTGGACACGACTGAAGCGACAGCAGCAGCAGCAGTGAAAAAATACTGGATTAGTGGAGTCAAAATGACAAGGAGGGCCTTAAAGAGAGAAAGAAGAGTTTGAAATTCATCCTGAAGAATAGACCATGCCTATTTTGTTTGGACTATGAAGTTTGGAGAAGTTTGCGTGGTCTTCTTGCTCAGGATCGACTGTGACCCACCAGCTCCTTGGTCTTCAGGGAATGCCCCTGGAGGATCTCACGGTAGCAGAGTTCCATACTTTTGGGCCACTCCAACGGACATGTGGCTTACACAGGTCCCAGTGTTCCCTGTGACTATGACTTGTTCTGTTTGGAGGTGTGGGAAGAAGCAATATTCTCAGTAAAGACTCACAGTGACAGATAATCCTGCACATTGAATCCTAAGCAGAGAAATTCTAGGCTCAGAAATCTATTTCATATTAATGACAGCCTGGGCGGTGTCTTGTCTGCGGTGGGCCCCTGTTGCTGGTGGAGTCTTCTTGCTAACAGAATCTCCGTGATGCGGTGGCTCTAGTCTAGTTTTACAATATTGTCCCTGACTTTCCCACAACTGTCTTCCCCCGTCTTTTTGCTGAAGTTTCTAAAGCAGGTCCCATTCTTCTAACCTCTGTGCCTTGTTGATTTCTTAGCCCTCAGTCTCCTTCAATCTCTCCTTCCCATCCCACTCCCATCTATCTTGGCCTTTGGTTTCTTTTCTGTCCCTCATGGTTCGGGTTGTTCTTTTCCCAGGGGCATTTTTCAGTGCTCTCTTGTCTTTTGTAGCAGAGCCATTAAACTTCTCACCTGCTCCTGGCTGGGAGGTTATGGAGACATCACTCGCATTGGTATTCCAGTGCAGGCTTGATGAGACTGCCTGCGTCTGCACGCTGGTTTGACTTCCTGTTAGTTACACAACCTGTGGGCAGTTGCTCTTTGTGCCTCAGGTTTCTCCACTTGAAAACTGGGGTAATAGGGTCTTCCCAGGTTGTTCAGTGGTTAGGAGTTTGCACTTCCCCTGCAAGGGGCGTGGATTTGATTCCTGGTTGGGGAACTAAGATCCCATATACCGTATGACTTGGCAAAAAAAAAAAAAAAGATAAAATAAAACTGAGGTGATAACAGTCACTGCCTCATAGTGTAGTTATGAGGAGAGATTGAAATCTTGTCTGTGAATCATTTAATGTAATGTATGGGTCTTAATAAGTGTTCCAAAAATGTCGCTGTCATCGCTATTCTGATAGACCCTCAGTTATAACACACATATAATAACTACATGTGATTGCAGCCATGAAGTTAAAAGATGCTTGCTCCTTGGAAGAAAAGCTATGACAAACCTAGACAGTATATTAAAAAACAGAGACATCACTTTGTGGACAAAGGTCCATGTAGTCAAACCATAATTTTTCCAGTAGTCACGTACAGATGTGAGAGTTGGACCATAGAGAAGGCTGAGCACTGAAGAATTAATTGATGCTTTCGAGGTGCTGGAGAAGACTCTTGAGAGTCCCTTGGACTGCAAGGAGAACAAACCAGTCAGTCCTAAAGGAAATCAACACTGAATATTCATTGGAAGGACTGATGCTGAAGCTGAAGCTCCAATACTTTGGCCACCTGATGCCTAAAGCCGACTCATTGGAAAAGATCCTGATGCTGGGAAAGATGGAGGGTAGGAAAAGAGGACAACATTGTATGAGATGGTTGGATAGAATCACCAATTCAATGAACATGAGTTTGCACAAATTGTGGGAGACAGTGAAGGACAGGGAAGCCTGGTGTGCTATAGTCCACGGGGTCACACAGAGTTGGACACGACTTAGCAACTGAACAACAACTTCAATCAAAATCCTGATTTAGGAGAGA
This sequence comes from Redunca redunca, assembly GCA_006410935.1. Classification (NCBI taxonomy): domain Eukaryota; kingdom Metazoa; phylum Chordata; class Mammalia; order Artiodactyla; family Bovidae; genus Redunca; species Redunca redunca. The sequence goes on from SJYQ01001494.1 coordinate 611,577, forward strand.
AGGAGATATTGGCCAATTTGAAGGCACATGCAGTTGGGAGTCCAGGGTCTGGGCTCTGGTCACAGGTGTGACAGATGTATAGTAATCATAATAATTGTACCTGACACCATTTATTGTGTAATACCAAGTCTTTTACTTGTGCTATAGGGTTTAATATTTATAATTTGATGGGGTGTGGGTGCATGCATGCTCAGTGTGTCTGACTCTTTGTGATCTCATGGACTGTAGCCCACCAGGCTCCTCTGTCCATGGAATTTTCCAGGCAAGAATGCTAGAATGGGTTGCCATTTCCTCCTCCAGGGGACCTTCTCCACCCCAGGGCTGAACCCTCATGTCTTACGTCTCCTCCACTGTCAGGTGGGTTCTTTACCTCTGGTGCCACTTTTATCTTCATTTAGGTTAAGGAAACTGAGATTTACTTGGCTGTACTTCCCCAGCCAGTAAACAGACCTGGGCTTTGAACTCAGATCAGTCTCCTCACTTGTAAAATGATGTGATGATCTCTAACGTTCTTTAGGGTTAATACTAAACAGACCACGTGGGCTCTGATGCAGAGTTGACGAGCATCCATCTGGCAGTTCAGACCCTCGCTGCTCTTGGGCCCTTGTGAATGTTGATGAGATAATGTCAACAAAAGACTGCAGTACCCAGCAGGCCTCCACGCACCTTAGTTTTCCTTTCCTTCCTCTTCTAGTTCTGAATTCTTTGTGGTGCCAAACAAACACAGTAGATGGGGGATTTCCAGTACCTGGTCTGCAGGTTTTATTGGTTCCCATCATTTCCACTGGTTGATGAAATGAGAAAAATGACAAGGGAGTAAACTTTTCAAAATGATAAATTCATTCCATTTTTAATAGTCTGTGTCCACAATGAAATAATAATAGATGTTGACTTTTGTCTAGTTTTTCTAGGTGATACACAGTTTATAAATTTAGGTCCCTTGGCCTGAATTTTTCCTGAATTTTCTCTTATCCAGAAAAGCAAATGACCAGGCATTAACTATAGTTGAGCTGAGTTTTTAAAATGATCCGTCATTAAAAAAAAAGGTTAAAAAATTTTTCCATTAGGTCACAGATTGAGACTTTCATAAATATGAAATAAAAATAAATGACCAGGAGAATTAAATTAAAACCACATATGTATACAAACATAAGCTCCATTTTTTATTATTAGGTTTAGGAGACAGAAATTTCTCTGACAAGTGGTAATAAATGTTTGTAAATACCTATCCTCAGTTTTAGAACTTCCCTGGTGGCTCACAGGTTAAAGTGTCTGCCTCCAATGCGGGAGACCTGGGTTCGATCCCTGGGTTGGGAAGATCCCCTGGAGAAGGAAATGGCAACCCACTCTAGTACTCTTACCTAGGAAACCCCATGGACAGAGGAGCCTGGTAGGCTACAGTCCATGGGGTCACAAAGAGTCGGACACGACTGAGCGACTTCACTTTCACTTTTCACTTTCATCCTCAGTTTTAATACTTATTTCCTTGGGACTGGCAATAATGGGTTCATGGATCATTGGCATCACTGGGGCTTTCCTGGTGGCTCAGACGGTAAAGAATCCACCTGAAATCCAGGAGATCTGAGTTTGATCCCTGGGTCAAGAAGATCCCCTTTGGCTACCCACTCCAGTATTCTTGCCTGGAAAGTTATATGGACAAAGGAGCCTGGCAGGCTACAGTCCATGGGGTCGCAAAGAGTTGGACACGACTGAGTGACTGACACTTTCCCTTCATTTTATTGGAGTGGAGTTGATTTACACGGTTGTGTTAGTTTCTGCTGTGCAGCAAAGTGAATCCGTTACACACATATCCACTCTTTTTTAGATTCTATTCCCATATAAGTCCTCATAAACCACTGAGTAGAGTTCCCTCTGCTATACAGTAGGTCCTTATTAGCTACCAGTTTCACATATGGTAGTGTGTATATGTCAGCCCCAGTCTGCCTTTTTATGAGCCTGGTAACAGAGCAAGACTGACTCAAAATGTAGATGAAAAAATAATGTATCTTGTCTGTCCTATTTTGAGGGAGGGTCTACCTAGCAATAGAGTTCTTAATCTGGGGTTCATGCCTTTAGTTCAGAAAGTAGGTGAATTGGAAGCGAAAAATATTTATGCTTTTTTCTTTGCTGAAATACTGACATTTAATCTGTCAAAGTGTAAAGTCAGGCCATGAATCACCGTCATGTGAGCAGTATCTAAGACTTTGGTTCCAAGAGAGGTCATGGTTACTTTTATATCATATATCGAAGATAATCTCAAAATACTGTCTACACTGTTTTGAAACTGCAGTAACTGCTAGGTTTGTTAGTTAATATATCCTTAAAGAAGCACTTTGACTGTGTGGATCACAATAAACTGTGGAAAATTCTTCAAGAGATGGGAATACCAGACCACCCGACCTATCTCCTGAGAAATCTGTATGCAGGTCAAGAAGCAACAGTTAGAACTGGACATGGAACAACAGACTGGTTCCAAGCAGGGAAGGAGTATGTCAAGGCTGTATATTATCACCCTGCTTATTTAACTTTGATGCAGAGTGCATCATGTGAAATGCCAGGCTGGATGAAGCACAAGCTAGAATCAAGATTGCTGGGAGAAATATCAATAACCTCAGATATGCAGATGACAGCACCCTTATGGCAGAAAGCAAAGAAGAACTAAAGAGCCTCTTGATGAGAGTGAAAGAGAAGAGTGAAAAAGTTGGCTTAAAACTCAACATTCAGAAAGCAAAGATCATGGCATCCGATCCCATCACTTTATGGCAAATAGATGGGGAAACAATGGAAACAGTGAGAGACTTTATTTTTTTAGGCTCCAAAATCATGACTGCAGCCATGAAAT
>SJYQ01001494.1:616919-630036 GCA_006410935.1 Redunca redunca
CCAAGCTTTATTTTTCTCCAGAGCACTTATCAAAGTCCTACCTGTCATACAGTCTCAGCTGAGAGGATAGTTGTCAGGACAAAATGAAATAATGCATGTTATGTACCTCACCCCGGGCCACACCCGTTCTAAGCACTTGGTTAATGACCCAGACACTATCTGATAAAAGCGCAGTCTCGCCAAAAGCTTCCTCTGGAGTGCACCATGGGCATCATGGCACAGAATAACAGAGTGGTGGTTACAAGTTCTGACTGTGAGGTCCAAAGGGCTGGTATTCAAATTGTGACTTTGCCCCTTATCATCTGTGTGAAATCAGGCAGGTTATATGACCTTGCTGAAGCTCAATTTCCTCATCTGAAAGTGAAGATGGTAGCAATAACTCACTGAGGGTTGTTAGGAAGATTGCCTGCAACAAATTATGTAATCTTCTTAGCACGTTACTCAGTTGTTGGTAGTGATTGTTTTCCTTGTCATTGCACAGTTTAAGCTTGTCACATGAAATAGAATATCCAAAGACTGGCGACAGTCTGCTAAGTAGGTTTTTTTTTTGTTTTGTTTTTTTAACAATTTTTCTCTTAAAAGCAGTTAAATCTGTTTAAATTGCTTTCTTATTGTATTTACTTCCTGTCATTTTTCTTTTCTTTAATTTTTTAAAAAATTTAATTTTAGTTGGAGGATAATTGCTTTACAGTTGAGTTGGTTTCTGCTGAACGGCAACATGGATCAGCCATAAGTATACATGTTTGTCATTTTTCTTGATCTTAATTTTTTCTGAATCGTATTTCAAATTTAGGATATGGTAAGGTTTCACCCCTGAGATCCTTATGATGTGGGAAGTGAGGTCAACCCGATGATGCTGATGAGGGATTTTTTCCTTTAAGGCTTAAGGAAATATGTCTCTCCTATAGCTAGAAACTTATTATCTTTGTTCCATAGAGCAGGTAGCCATATTTAAATATATAATGCAAAAGGACATTTTGATGAGAGGCAAACAGATTTTTTAAAAATGTAATGTATCATTTAAAAAATGATATTTTTTCAAAAGTCATATTTACTCGTGTACATTATCTATTGTTGCATAACAAATTGCCACAAATTTAACAGCTTGAAGCAATAAACATTTATTATCTCACAATTCCTGTGGGTTTGGAATACTTAATTCTGATGATTGCATCTCCATGCAGCCCAACATGTCTCTCCATCCTTGTATTTCCTGTAAATTATTAGACCTGGAGTTTTGACAGATACAGATTTGCTTTCTGTACCATGAATGGTGCATAGATGGGAACAGCATCTTCCAGCAGGACATACATAAAATCTAGCATATTCTTTTTTTTTTTTTGCTTTAACTGTTCACAGCCATTGGGGAGCATTTCTTCACTCCACTATTTCATTAGAAGTTGTGATGCAGTGACACTGTAATTTTATCATTCTTTGTTATTCTTTATCATTCTATTTTATTAAATAAAATATTCTTAGAGAAAGAAATTTCCCCTCATCCATCATTTGGTTTATACAGGAACAGTTTGTAGAGGAAAGGAAGGATAAACATTTGACTTTTTATTTACTGGTTTTCAAACTAAGGAGTTTTTCTCCTAGAATCCTCCAAAGGGAATCAATGAGATTTTTTAGTCCAAAATCTTTATGAACTCATAGATTTAAATACACTTCACCCATTTTAGTCCATTGATGGCATTATTATTATTAATGTTCATATTGTCCCACTTAACCCAGTGAGAGTCTCTTCAAGTTGATTCCTGGTACTGTTTGGTAGCTCCCTACTTGCTGGTTTAACATGATAACCTAAGCTCCTTTTGTACATTTCCTGCCCCAGTCTCTAAGGACTCCTTAGATGTTTCCTTTACGTGGCAAATAGTATTTAGAATAGTATTCGACCTCCCCGGTGGCTCAGTGGTAAAGAATCTGCCTGCCAATGCAAAAGACTCGGGTTTGATCCCTGGGTCAGGAAGGTTTCCCTGAAGAATGAAACAGCAACCCACTCCAGTATTCTTGCCTGAAGAATCCCATGGACAGAGGAGCCTGGCGGACTACAGTCCATGGGGTCGCTATGAGTCAGACATGACTGAGTGACTAACACTTACTTTAGAGTGAAAGTGAAAGTGAAGTTGCTCAGTCGTGTCTGACTCTTTGCAACCCGTGGACTGTAGCCCACCAGGCTCCTCCCTCCATGGGATTCTCCAGGCAAGAATACTGGAGTGGGTTGCCATTTCCTTCTCCAGGGGATCTTCCTGACCCAGGGATCGAACCCAGGTCTCCCGCATTGCAGGCAGATGCTTTAACCTCTGAGCCACTAGGGAAGCCCACTTTAGAGTGAGATTAGCCAACTGACAATTTTTTTGATCTATTAATAGTTGATGGGTACCTGGGCCTTTGTTATTTTACTCATTCCTCCCGTGTATACATTTGAGCTTTTCCATTAAAAAAACTTCGCTGACTATATGTGAAAGAAAATTCAAATCTAAAATTGTGTTCTCTTTCTTTGTAGATGGCAAGAAAGAAGCTGAAAAAGTTCACTACTTTGGAGCTTATGCTCAGTATTCTTCTGCTTGTGGTGTTTATCATCACTATTCCCATCTTCGTGCTTTCAGCCAGAGATTCCCTGGAATCACAAGGTAACAAGAAGTCTGGAGTTATCCCTCCATATGTTGCTCTTTTCAAAGCAGAAACCTCATAAATGGCAGGGAAGTAATGCTTTCATGTTCACTGGTGTGAGCCTGTTTGTGTGTGTTGGGGACTGCTTGACTCAAACTGTGACAGTGCAGTTCAGTTCACTTCAGTTCAGTTGCTCAGTTGTGTCTGACTCCCTGCGACCTCACGGACTGCAGCACACCAGGCTTCCCTGTCCATCACCAACTCCCAGAGCTTGCTCAAACTCATGTCCATCGAGTTGGTGATACCATCCAACCATCTCATCTTCTGTCGTCCCCTTCTCCTCCTGCCTTCAATCTTTCCCAGCATCAGTGTCTTTTTCAATGAGTCAGTTCTTCGCATCAGGTGGCCAAAGTATTGGAGCTTCAGCTTCAGCATCAGTCCTTCCAATGAATATTCAGGACTGATTTCCTTTAGGATGGACTGGCTGGATCTTCTTGCAGTCCAAGGGACTCTCAAGAGTCTTCTCCAACACCACAGTTCAAAAGCATCAATTCTTCAGCATTCACCGTTCTTTATTGTCCAGCTCTCACAACCATACATGACTACTGGAAAAACCATAGCCTTGACTAGATGGACCTTTGTCGGCAAAATAACGTGGCAGCACAAACAGGCATACATTGTAGGCCTAACTCTGACACTTTTATCCCCCAATTTAGCATAGTACAGGATTCCACAACTGGCACTTGAAATATATTGGCCAAATTTCATTGAATAATTGTATTATTTCCCAAATATAATTCATAATACCCTTATATGAAACTCTAATACTTTGGCCACCTGATACAAAGAACTGACTCATTGGAAAAGACACGGAAGCTGGCAAAGATTGAAGGTAGGAGTAGAAGGGGACAACAGAGGATAAGATGGTGAGATGGCATCACCAACTCGATGGAGTTTGAGCAAGCTCCAGGAGTTGGTGATGGACAGGGAAGCCCGGTGTGCTGCAGTCCATGGGGTCACAAAGAGTCGGACACGACTGAGTGACTGAAGTGATATGAAACATAGTCAAATAAGTATATAATCAAGTAAAGTATATTAGGCCCAAGTTTGTTCTTTAAGAAAATAACAGCTAATAGAATTATTAAAAGTTTATTGAGCTGTATTATTTTCAAAGTGGGGCTAGATTGTGCTGAGTTATCCATGATTTTGTATCTGGGCTTCATCTAAGAGCAGCTTCCTAATCGGGGCAGGCAACGAGGGCCAGTATGTAGCCAGAGGAAAAACTATTCCCTCCTTCCCTTATTCTCAGCCATGCCATTTCTACTTTTGTGGGAAGCTAGAGCAAATAATCTCAAAGGTAGTTAAATTCTTAAAATTCTCTGATCCTGAAGATGAAACTAAAACCCGCATGCAGAAACTGGCACAAATAAGAAGTTCTTTTAATCCACCACTTTTGGGGTATTTTGTTTGCTTTTTTTTTGAAAGTTTTTTTTGGTTTGTTTGCTTTTGATGTGGGCCATTTTTAGTCTTTATTGAATTTGTTACAATATTGCTTCTGTTTTTATGTTTGGTTTTTGACCTGGAGGCATGTGGGTGGGATCTTATCTTAGCTCCTCAATTAGGGATCAAATCTGTACTCCCTGCATTGGAAAATGAAGTCTTTAAACCACTGGACCACTAGGGAAATCCCAATCCACCACTTTGAATTGGAAACCCTAGTGAAAAGACAACTTATTAAAAGCCTCATTGTTTTATCCTAATTATTGTTGAGCTTATTGTAGAGAGCCCTAAAGAAATCTTTGATGAGCTTCCAACCTCATGGTGAAATCCAGCTCCTTGCTCTTGTATGCACTCGGGGAAGGCTTTGCTGGTAGAAGGAGATGGTGCAGGTATGCATACATACTAAGTTGCTTCAACTGTGTCCGACTCTTTGCAACCCTATGGACTGTAGCCGGCCAGGCTTCTCTGTCCATAGGATTTCCCAGGCAAGAATACTGGAGTGGGTTGTCATGCTCGTCTCCAGGTACAGGTATATACAGGGTTAAATGCAGTCAGCAAGAACAAAATGAAGCTTTATAAAGTGAATATGTACACTTCAAAGTCACACAGTGAAGCCCAGTCAGTAGTGACATCCATATAATCGGAAGTATTGAGAGCTATGGGGGCATCAAATGCTTGTGATGTTAATTCCGTCTGATGGTCTCATCTTATGTTTGTTTTTGGGATAATCCTAGATCCTGGGACGACAGTTAGCCCAGATCCTGGGACAAGTACCACCCCTGGTTCTGCCGAGTGCCCAGTGGTAAATGACTCTGAACGGATAAACTGCATCCCTGACCAATCACCAACAAAGGTTTGAGTTATGAATCTGGCTTTCATTTAAGAGTTTATGCGATTGGATAAAGTGTTTTTTGTTTGTTTGTTCGTAGCCCGTAGAATTGTTGCTTGCATTGCAATTATTGCTGATTCAGAAAAAGTAATCCTGTATTCATGCTTAAATGACAGTGCCGCTTTAGGAAAAGAACTAGAAAATTCCCTTTGGTTGCTAGATTCAGCACATAAAAGTATAGGCTGCCCAGTTAAATTTAGTTTCAGATAAACAATGAATTTTGTTTTAGTATATGTTCCAAGTAAGACTTGGGGCTTACTCATACTAAAAATGTTTTTGTCTTTTATCTGGTAACACTGCTTGGTTACTAGTTCTCTCTGACTCTTTCTTCTCTCCTTTGTCGGTTTCTCTTTTTTCCTTACACATTCCCAATAGGTTATCTAGGATACAATAAAAAGTCAACCACAGGCACAAAACAGTATTTCAAATAAGGACAAAGTTTCTAGAGCCTTCCTTTGTGGCTCAGCTGGTAAAGAATCCACCTGCAATGCGGGACACCTGGGTTCAATCCCTGGGTTGGGAAGATCCCCTGGAGAAGGGAAAGGCTACCCACTCCAGTATCCCGGCCTGGAGAATTCCAAGGTCTGTATAGTCCACAGGGTTGCAAAGAGTCAGACACGACTGAGCAACTTTCACTTTCCAGAGCCAAGTTTTGAAGGAAGAGGTAATAAATACCAGATTAAAGATAGTACAGACATCTGGGCATTTACTGTAGGGCAATGTTTCTTGATCATCAGCTGAAATCCAGCAGGATATGAGGATTATAAAGTGTATTGCACACACCGTATCAGTCACATTTCATGTTGGGAGTGAATAAACACAAAATGCAGGCTTCTGAGTGAAGTCCACTGGCGTGTAATGGCAGGTTTGAATCAGGCACAGAGAGAATGCTTACTGCCTGTGAGTCTTGGGCATGTGACACCCTCACATTTACCTCTGGGCTGTCCTATTGTCTGTGGGCTGGGAACATCTGTGATGTTCTTGAGAGATACTATTTTCGTTTGTCTAAAGGTCCTAATACCAAAAGGCATTGTATTTCTGTTTTTTTCCTCATACATCTGGAGGCTAGAAGTCCAAAATCAAGATGTTGCTAGGGTTGGTTCCTTTTTTTTTAAAAGAATAGCTTTATTCATTTTTGGCTGCTCTGGGTCTCTGTGGCTATGCTCGGGCTTTCTCTAGTGTGGCGGGGGGTGGGGCTACCCTCTAGTTGCAGGGTGAGGGCTTCTCGTCGTGGTGGCTTCTCTTGTTTCAGAGCATGAGCTCTAGGGCGTGGGCTCTGCTAGTTGTGGCACGCAGGCTTAGTTGCCCTGTGGCATGTGGGATCTTCCTGGACCTGGGATTGAACCTGTGTCCCCTGCATTGGCAGGCAGAGTCTTAACTACTGGGCCACCAGGGAAGTCTAGGGTTGGTTCCTTTGGAGAGCTCTGAGGAAGAATCTGTTCCATGCATTTGTCCTAGCTTCTGGCGATGCCACAATGCTCGGTGTTCCTTGGCTTGAAGCTACATCACTCCATTCTCTGCCTCTGCCTTCACACGGCATTCTCCATGTGTGTACGTGTGCCTCTGTTCAAATTACTGTAGTTAGGAGAAGAGTGATTTGGCAGAGCTAGTCAGGAAGCTCAGAGGCCATGCTGAAGGCAAGAGAGAGCTCCAGTATGGTTGTTTTTGTTGTTGAGTTGCTAAGTCATGTCCAGCTCTTTGCGATCCCATGGAGTACAGCACACCAGGCTCCCCTGTCCTTCCCTTCACCATCTCCTGGAGTTTGCTCAAACTTACATCTATTGAGTCAGTGATACCATCCAGCCATCTGGTCCTCTGCTGCCCCCTTCTCCTCCTGCCTGCCAAAATCAGAAGGAATCCCAATTAGACTGGTTCATCTCACCAAAACTCTAGCACCCTTCAACTGGCATCTTATCCTGAGCAAAATTAATGTAACTCATTCTTAGATTAGTGAAGAGACATGCCTGCTTGGAGTTGGAAGAAATGAATCTGAGCAGGAAAAAGTGGATTCAGATTTTGGAAGACCTTGGATTTGGGGTAGAGGAGTTTGTTTTTTTACATGACATATAGCATCTAGGAGAAGCCACTGAGGGCTGAACGAAATCATATAATCGGAAACTAAGAAAAGAGAATAAAAGATGTAGAAATAAAGGAAGAAGAAGATAGAAGAGATAAAGACAAAAAAGGCACTTCGGTCTGGGGCCAAATGTCAAAAAGTTTAGTGTTTTAGATGATAGATTCAATAGGTAGAGGAGATAACCGAAATAAATAGATAGACTATAAAACAAAAATTTGTAAGTTGTAAATAAAATACTGTGTGGATCACGAAACAGAAGAGATTATTACCAAGGAGAAGGTGGTGGTCTGGAATTAGCAGTAAGTAGGATTTTTGACTGGAGAAGGCAATGGCACCCCACTCCAGTATTCCTGCCTGGAAAATCCCATGGACGGAGGAGCCTGGTGGGCTGCAGTCCATGAGGTCGCTAAGAGTCAGACATGACTGGGTGACTTCACTTTCATTTTTCACTTTCATGCATTGGAGAAGGAAATGGCAACCCACTCCAGTGTTCTTGCCTGGAGAATCCCAGGGATGGCAGAGCCTGGTGGGCTGCCGTCTATGGGGTCTGTAGGAGTCGGACATGACTGAAGTGACCTAGCAAGCAAGCAAGCAAGGATTTTTGACAGAGATGAGAGAAGTGGAAAGTGAATTCAGAAAAGAGGAGACAGTGCACATGAAGTGACAGAAGAGGATGTATGGGGCACGCGGGACGTGTCGAGCGGCCCCAAATGGCCAAGTCACAGGATGGGTGCCAGGGAGCACGCAGAGTTCGGGACTATAGGGCAGATCGGAGCTTGCCGTAGAGGACCGTCGCTGTGCCGCTTTGTCAACAGGAGTGGGAAGTTGTGGTCTAGGCAGGTTGTACCCAAGCAGGATGTTTCCAGAAAGCTGATCCACACCCATTTACCTGCCCCTGTGATAGCGTGCTAGGAAACTACTTGCTCAGAAGCCCGCCTGGAAGACTAATGCATCTTCAGTCTGTTCACCCTCCTGCAACACCCCATCTTGTTGCTGGCCACGTGAACGTCACATGTCACTGCTGCCTCAGGAATCGGTCTTTAGTTTTATTATAAGGCCTTTTAATAAATGCTGTGGTATCAAGATCGTAGTTCAGTAAACAACCTTTGCCTTGCTTCTATGTGTTATACCCAAGGGAATTAACCTATGACCTTGGCATTCAGTCACTGGCCTGCTCCTCTTCAGCTCAGCCAGAGGGAAAGACTCTAGAAAGACACTTTCAGGGGTGGGTTCTTCATAGAAGGTATTTCTCAGGTATTTTGTTGTGTGTTTTAATTATCCTGGGTGCTATATGCTGATCCAGGCTGTGGTTGAGAGGCTCTGATTCTATGGGTAATGATGTGTATGTGTGTGTATAGATACAGATAGATATCTTACGGCTACTTAATATTAAAGTATCTATATGCATATAGATAAGTGTATTTGTTGAAGGAAAGTATTAAGGCTATATGGGGGAGGGAAGTGGGAAGAAATTATGAACATGACGCCAGGCTGGGCACAACGTCTTACTGTGCCCAGCAGTAGGACTGTGCCCTCAGTAATGTCTTACTGAGGCCATTGCTGTAACGTTTTCTTATTCTGCTCACCTCCTCTCCTCTGGGGTTGAAGAATTGACAGTATAAGTCTCCCTTCAAATGATTCTTCATTGTAAATCCCATTGTTTCTTATCCCAGTGAAGGGAGGGAATCCTGTGTCCAGGACAGAATAAAGTCATCTGTCAACCACCCCCCAGTGCTCTTGGGAGCCTTTTTAGAGAGAACGGGCTCAAAGGGCCCCTCTCATGGGTCTCAGAAGGAAAGATGGCTCAGTTATTAGTAGCTAAACCTCTAGTCCTGATCTCTAGTTCTGGACTAGGAGCTGGTTACAGGGCATCTTCACCTGGATGTCTCACAATCATGGTTCTGGAACGTACCACCTTCTCACCAAATCTGCTTTCCTGTCTCAGCTGCAGATTTGTCTGGGCACTTCTGTTATGGTTCTAGTCTATGAGGTTGGAACAGCATAACTTTTGCTTGACTCTTCCCCTCAGTGCTTTTGGTCAATATTTCATGTATTTTAAAACATTTTTCTTAACAATATTTTCTAGAAAAAGCACATCATTTCCATTCTCACTGCTGTCATACTCAAGTACTGAGTAAGACTGAGTAAATGTTACTTCATGCCTGGATTACTCAGTAGGCTGTGAGCGTCTCTTCTGAATTCCATTTCTGCCCCTCCTGCCTGTTTTTCATTACATGCATGGTTGAAGCGCTCTCCTGAACATCCTACTTTCATTCCATTTCTACCTAACTAGAGTACCTACAGCATACGTTACGATGCACTGGGTAATATTCAAACATTTCCTTCTGTTGTCTAAGACCCTAGTTACCCTTTTCTGTGCCTCTGTAGTGTCACTTAGACCATCCCACACATGCAAATTTTAGTGACAGCTGGAGGGCATGGCAACCCCCTCCAATATTCTTGCCTGGAGAATCCCATGGACAGAGGAGCCAGGCTGGCTACAGTCCGTAGGGTAGCAAAGAGTCGGACATGACTGAAGCAATTTAGCTCACACCCTATACTTACCCTGAACCTCTCCATTCTGAAAGAGGGTATCACTTTCCACTTCCCTGATGAAGCCTTTTATCCATCATTCCAGAATTTAGTTGAACGATCCCACTGATGGCATGGAGCAGAAATATTTAGCATAAATTCCAGATATCCAGCTTGGGAGAGAGATGGTGGGTAACGATTTTCAACTCTTTGGTTTTCAGGATTGGAATGTATTGTATAAAAAGAGATTTACATGGTTAAACTAAACCTGCAATCCCTGAGTAACCATTTAGTTAAGCTGAGAACAATTTGAAATTGTGTGTTTCCTGTGGATAACATTAATAATAATACAATGGTAATCTTTTTGATGATATTTGAGTGATCACCCCATTTCTTATTCAGAAACTTTGTCATATTTGATAACAAACATACTTAGTAATTATCTACTTATTACTTATATCTTTTTCCAAATTCCAATTTCTTATCAATAAGTGTTTAATGGAGCAAGTTTTACAGTATATTAGCAAGTATATTGGAGAAGGTGATGGCACCCCACTCCAGTACCCTTGCCTGGAAAATCCCATGGATGGAGGAGCCTGGTAGGCTGTAGTCCACGGGGTCGCAAAGAGTCAGACATGACTGAGCAACTTCACTTTCACTTTTCACTTTCATGCATTNGTACCCTTGCCTGGAAAATCCCATGGATGGAGGAGCCTGGTAGGCTGTAGTCCACGGGGTCGCAAAGAGTCAGACATGACTGAGCAACTTCACTTTCACTTTTCACTTTCATGCATTGGAGAAGGAAATGGCAACCCACTCCAGTGTTCTTGCCTGGTGAATCCCAGGGATGGGGGAGCCTGGTGGGCTGCCATCATCTGTGGGTTGCACAGAGTTAGACACAACTGAAGCAACTTAGCAGCAGCAGCAGCAGGTGTATATCAGATCATTATTAGTCTCCAACCTTAGAATTACTCTGTGTCCACACAACATTAATTAAGAGCCATTGTACTGTACTGGGAAGGGCAGTGAGCTGCAAAGGCCTGAATATAGACTTAAGTTGTCTTGAACTGATAGTGTAGCCATTGGGCAGGAGCATGTTAGGGGAGCCAGGATATTAATTTCTGCTCTTGGCTGTACTTCTGAAAAACTCTGCCACTTGGTCACTAAATCACATTTCCCTTGCAGACTGTCCCTTGCAGACTGTCAAGACCTTATCAGTGACATGAGACAATGTGGACACTGAAATTTATTCATTTGCAAATGACTACTGAACAAGTGCCAGGAATGCTACTAAATCCTATAGTTAACAAGATTTTAAAATAATGCCTCTGAGGCCCTGACAGATATTCTGTGAACTTCACTGGAGTATAATTTAGGGGACTTGAGATTCTAGATCATAAGAATTGCAGACATGGCATGTTCTTTGCTATAAGACTTCACTATGGGATAGAAAGAAGTGGTCAGGTTAACTTTCTAAACCAAACTTAAAGTGCATATTATGAAATTATAAGTAAGGAACTTTAATGAATTGAGGTTAATTTCACTCACCTGTCAAACCTGCTGAACATAAAAGTGTCCAGGTAATGTTTGACTAAGTAGAAGGTGATTTGGAAGTGTCTTGCTAAGTATTTTTCAACTTCTAAAATTGCTGCCAGTATTTGAGAATGGAATACCTTTCCTCACTCTTATTACCTTTGTATAAAAACTTTCTGGTTCTATATTTATTCGCAACATCAAGTTTTCCTGGTATTTTAGAAAAGTCTTTATTATCCATAACAACAGAGGGCAGAAGAGATACAGAAGCTGGATAGTTAGAAATGTATTTATATTTGGGTTTGGGATCTAGTTCATTTGAATGAATGCATCCAATGTTTTTGGATTCCCTGTAGGTCAGTGATAAAACTGTTCTGAGAAGAGCTAGGCAGCTATGAGCCCTGCTGCTTCTTACCTGCTCCACATTCCCTCCATGTTGGACCAAAAAAACCAGACCTAAATTGTTTAGGTACCCTATTTTCTTACAGCATGGTCTCTGTATTTATTCACTGCTGCCAAATGAACTACTCCAAATGTATAACAGCAATCGTTTTGCAACATCTCCCATTTTTATGGGTCAGAGATTTGGGAAGGGTTTGGCTGGATGGTTCTTCTGTCCTATGTGGTGTAGACTAGGATGGCTACACACTTGCAGGCTGATGGGCTCTGGAGGGTCCAAGATGGGTTCACTCATGTCTGGCACCTTGGTGAAGATGGTCCTGAGGTTCACCTCACCTGGGCCCCACCCCCTTTCCATGTGGTCTCAGAGTCTTTCTCTCTCTGTCAGTAGTCTCTCTAGCAGGGTGGTTCAACTTCTTACACAGCAGTTTGGGGCTGCAGGAGATGGAGATAAAGCTGCTGCTGCTGCTGCTGCTGCTAAGTAGCTTCAGTCGTGTCCAACTCTGTGCAACCCCATAGATGGCAGCCCACCAGGCTTCCCCGTCCCTGGGATTCTCCAGGCAAAAACACTGGAGTGGGTTGCCATTTCCTTCTCCAATGCATGAAAGTAAAAAGTGAAAGTGAAGTCTCTTAGTCGTGTCCGACTCTTAGCGGCCCGATGGACTGCAGCCTACCAGGCTCCTCCATCCATGGGATTTTCCAGGCAAGGGTACTGGAGTGGGGTGCCATTGCCTTCTCTGGGAGATAAAGCTGACAAGCCTGTAAAGGCAAGATGAGACCTGGTGCCTATATCGCATCGGTTTTCTTATACTCTGTTGCTCAAATCAGTCAGAGGCCAGCCCAGATTCAATGCGAAAGGTGGTAGACCCCATCTCCTGATGGTTCATGTGTCAGAGACATGCAGCCACTTTATACATTCTAATTTTGATCAGAGTAGGTATTGGTAAACATAAGGCATGTGGAGAGCCACTGGATGGTATAGTAAGAACAGGATGGAGGGATAGAGGGCTAGAGGAATAGGATGATACAGGATGGTTGGCAGGGCTGGATGAGCAAGGTCCACTGTGGACCCTTTCCCTCCAGTGGCAGGAGACGGCTAATTTTGACTCAGTCATGCTGACTCTCATTGCACCTGGGATGCTTCCTTCTTGCCTGTTTGTGTTGTCCTTGCAACCTTGCTTTCCATCTTTTATAAATGCTACAGTTGCTGAGGTCCTGATTTTTCAATTTAATCTTACATCTGCTGCTTCCCAATGATCAACACATTCCAAGGCATATGTAGTTTTATCAGTAAATTATTTTCAACTCATTCTGATTTGTACACATTTCTTGCTCGCCTTATTCTAGATTCTCCTCCTTGTTTTTATTATACATGTTGCAAATGTCTTCTGCTGTAATGAGGTGGTGTCAACCTATTTCATGTTGTCTTAATGAACAGATGTTTTATATTTTAGTATAATCAAACTCAATCTCGAGGAACAATTCCAGGAACACTAAAAGCAAAAAAGAAAAAAAAAATTATACCAAAAAACCCCAGAAGATCTAATATAATAATTAACTTATTTAGTATAAAT
>SJYQ01001494.1:630353-719143 GCA_006410935.1 Redunca redunca
CCCCATCCCACCCTTCTCTGTTGTCACAAAGCCCCAGTCTGAGTTCCCTGAGTCATACGGCAAATTTCATTTTCTTGTCTTATTAGTCTTATAGTGTTAGGGCCTCCTATACATATTTAATTATAATAAGCCATAGATATGGGTCATCTACCTTTTTTTCTGACTTTAAAGGGAATGTTTCTAACATTTCACATTTAGTGAGATGCTTATTATAGGTTTTAGGTAGATACCCATTATCCAACTAAGAAACTTACTTTTATTCTCAGTTTGCCAAGAATTTTATCTTGAATAGCTGATCAATTTAAAGGGTTGTATTGTGTACTTCCTTTAATAAGTTATGACAAATTATGCAGCGGGTTTCCTAGTGTTGAATGATTCTTGTGTTTCTGGGAGAAACACCACCCGCTCTTTATTTAATATGTGGCCGATTTCTGTTGTTAAAGCTGTGTGCTCGTTTAGGTTTTTACATTCATGGATAAGACTGGATGCTAGGTTTCCTTTTTCTTTCAAGTTTGAATATGATACTAAATACTTGCTGTTTTGTTTCTTTTCCTCTCTCTAAATGTTAGGAAGGATTGAGGGTTGGAGGAGAAAGGCTCAAGTGGAGCAGAGCTTGACGAGGTCAACAGTGCTTCAGCGTCTGGTTTCTCACCGTCTCTGAGTTCAACCCAGGGTTTCCCTCTGTCTTAGTGTGGGAGCCTGTATGCAACTATTAAGCAAAAAGCAAAGTAGCTTTACTTTTTTGTCTATTTTATCTGTCAATTACTGAGGGAGTTCTTTAAAACTATTCCATGATATAATTAATATCTTTTTCGGGTTTCCATTTTGATTCTTTAAAATTTTTTTCCTGTAAATGCTTAGAGTCTTTATTATCAGGTGCATATCAGATTTGAGATGTCATATCTTCCTGGTGAGTTTTCATCTTCATATAGTGACTCTGTGTCTCCCTAATAATGAATATTTACTTAAAGTCTACTTGTCAGCTATTACTATAGTTGTTCTGGTCTTTGGATAGTATTCTTCTCACATAACTGTTTTCTGTGCTTTTGTAAGCTTAAATTGTGGGTGTGCTGTCTATAAGCAACTTCAGCTGAATGTATTTCTGTAAATGTAATCAGATCATCTTTGTTTTCTAAGTTAATTATTTAAGCCATATAGCAATTGACCTGAAAAACTACAGTCTCATTTCGTGTTTTCCACTTGTTCTTTTTTTCATGTACTGCTCCCCACTCACCTTCACTCCCATGTACATGTTTTCTTTCCTTATTTTTTGCACTGAGAATTTTCCCCCCTCAGTACTGTATTGGAAATGCTACACCCTATATTATTTTGGCAGTTTCTCTTAAATTTTAATTCTCAGGTTTGACTGCAAGGGGTGTTTTGTGTCTTGGGTTTAGGTCTGATTCTTTTTCTGTGCCTTCGATCCTGTTCATATTGTCTTTTTCATAGCTTTTCTCTGCAACTCATTTCCGATATTTCGCATACTCTTTACTCTCTGTCTGTGTGCCTGGGCTCTGCTTCTTCCCACACTGCTTCTCATTACTGCTTAGCTCAGCTGCAGGGCCTGGGGTTTCCAAGCAGCCAACACTTCTGCTGCCTGGGCCACTCTTTGATCTTTGCCCTTTCCAGTTCAGTGAAGAGATTATTAAGCTCCAGGGAGCATCCTGAAACCATTTTACTTAACACTCTTTTCAACACTTTTCTCTTTTCCTATTATACTGAAGTTTCATCTGAATGGGTTTTGAAAAGAAAAAACAAAACCTGCGGACTAGTTGAGTTCACAATGAAGCCTGACTCCATAGCAATAGAAGCCATAGATGGACACCATTTTTGATCTTTAATATCAGTTATTAGCATAAAAATTAGCATTTGATTAAATCTAATTGTTTATATATCTAAGCAATTTTTATGTGTCTTACATTTGTAAAGCATTCCCATATCCCCCTGAAAGTATGTTAAGTTCAGTTCAGTTCAGTCGCTCAGTCGTGTCCGACTCTTTGCGACCCCATGAATCGCAGTACGCCAGGCCTCCCTGTCCATCACCAACTCCCGGAGTTCACTCAGATTCACTCCATCGAGTCAGTGATGCCATCCAGCCATCTCATCCTCTGTCGTCTGCTGGGGTCCAGCCCCCGCAGGATCCAGGGGAACCTGAAGGAAAAATGGCATTGGCGGATGATTTAGAGAGAGATAAGGAAAGAATATTGTAGATAAGAAAATAGAAGAAAGAAAGAGGCTGATATTCCTTGGTTTACATAGAAAGCCAATAAAACTTCGAGACAAGAAGTTCGCTCTGTTCACGGAGGCCACAGGTGCCTTCCCGGTCTCCCGAGGGAGTGAAGACACAGACCGTCTTCCCATTCAGGTCTTAGAAACCCGGGCAGATAAGTGAATGCAGGGAGCCTCTATGCTCCAAGGGATCAGCCTGAAAAAGAAAGTAAGAGAAAAAAAGAAAAACACGGAGTGACCAAGCTTCTTCAAGCAAGGCCCAATAGCTTTATTTTTAAAAGGTACTTTTACACTTTGTCTTATACATAGAGGGAAATGAAAGATGCAAAGTCATACAGAGTCAGCCTAAACATTACATCTGTTTTGTCTTTATCAAAACCAGGATTTTTTCTGCAAAACTTTTCGAAAAACAATATTGTGTACATTATCTTCTGGCCTTGGAGGCTTGTGAACATTTTATTACCCTCTTTTGATAAAGGCTGCTCAACCAGAAAACTTATTTTCCCTCAAAGTGTTTTTTCTTATATTTCTAATCTATATTAGCCTCAGAAAGTGTTAAACAAGTTACATTTTTCTCATGGAGCAAAGGTGCAGTGAGTTACAAGAAAGAACCAATTAGCTCAAAAGTCTGATGTGGTTAATTTCAAGGCTACACTTGTTTTTCTTACTTTCCAACTATGTTAACTAATGCACTCCCAGGTGCACAGTGGATAAGAGATATGGGAACTTAGCAACAAGCATTGGCCCAATAATGAAATCCTATGCCAGCACTACTCTAATAACTTTTAACTCTTTGAAAGGCTCTATGTTTTAGGCTTTCCGTGCCTTTCATAGTTGGGAGGCTGCAAATAATCACATGCATAGCTGCAAGAGTCTGGATATACCTGCCAAGCAAGCTAGAATGCTAACAGAGGGGTTTGATTTGAAATAGTTTTCTCATGTCCAAGAGACTTATTAGCTATAGCCCTAAGTTGATTTTCTCCAGAGAAAGGTGGTCAGGAATAGCCTCCTGTTAATGTCAGAGGAGTTGGTGAAAGTCATGAAATAGTAGAACAGACAGATTCTGGTTTTGGGGTAGATGCTGGAGAAAGCCTAGGGAGCCCGTTGAGTCCTAAAGCCTTGCTTAACAGTTCTCTTCCACATGACCTTGTCATGGGTGGGATCTCCCATGGTGGCTCCCGACAGTCGTCCCCTTCTCCTCCTGCCCCCAATCTCTCCCAGCATCAGAGTCTTTTCCAATGAGTCAACTCTTCGCATGAGGTGGCCAAAGTACTGGAGTTTCAGCTTTAGCACCGTTCCTTCCAAAGAAATCCCAGGGCTGATCTCCTTCAGAATGAACTGGTTGGATCTCCTTGCAGTCCAAGGGACTCTCAAGAGTCTTCTCCAACACCACAGTTCAAAAGCATCAATTCTTCTGCACTCAGCCTTCTTCAAAGTCCAACTCTCACATCCGTACATGACTACTGGAAAAACCATAGCCTTGATTAGACAGACCTTAGTCAGCAAAGTAATGTATCTGCTTTTGAATATGCTATCTAGGTTGGTCATATGTTCAGCAGATACTTAACCCAGACTATAGAAACAAAGAAGCAGAGAGCAAGAGAACTAAATTTTGATCCTTGCCTTCTAAGGCAACTAAGTGAGCTTTGGCAAATCACTTCACCGCTGTGAACTTTGAATTCTGTGGCCTGAGGTTCTTCATCTGTAAAATATGTAGCAGGGTGTGTTCATTATCTGTTGCTGTGGAAGAAATTATCTCCAAAATAATGGCATGGCACAGCAAACATTATTTCCTCACAGTTTCTATGGTCAGAAATCTGGCCTTCGTATATCTGGGTGCTCTTGGCCAACAGGCTTCTGACACACTGTGGTCGAGGTGTCTGATGGGACAGAGGGACGATCCTTTTCAAGGGAGAGTGTTGTGATTACTGTAATCATTAGCAGAATTAAGCTGCTCAAGGGCAGTTGGGCTGAGGGCCTGAGTGCCTTGCTGCCCAGTGTTGCCCAGAGACCTCCCTCGGTTCCTCACCATGTGGGCCACTTTGCAGTGCAGCACCTCACTTCTCCCAAAGGGAGGGCTCCGACAGAACAAGGGAAAGACAGGGAGGAAGACAGAAGACATCCCGTAATCTGATCTTGGAAGCTACAACCTATTATTTTTGCTATAATATTTTATTATTACTCTTCAAGAGGAGCACTTTCTTTGCATTTTGTTGTATTTAATTTGACGGCTTCTTCCAGATTAGTTGACATGAGAAAGAGATTGTATTCATTTTAGTTATCCATGTGCATGCAGGCTGAGTCACTTCAGTCATGTCCTGCTCTTTGTGACCCTATGGACTGTAGCCTGCCAGGCTCCTCTGTTCGTGGGATTTTCCAGGCAAGAACACTGGAGTGGGTTGCCATTTCCTTCTCCAGGGGACCTTCCCCACCCAGGGATCAAAGTCACATCTCTCTTGTTTCTTTTGTTGGCAGGAGGGCTCTTCACCACTAGTGCCACCTGGGTAGTCGGTAGTATCCATGTGATTGAGTCATTAATTATAGTTAAAGGCACGTAACTTTTTAAAATAAGAATTAGAATCTATTTGGGTTTCATGGAACAGTTGCTTTCTGCCTTGGGATGAACTGAGAGACTATATATAAAAATGTATATATATATACATATATATTTACGAATATACATAATATATATGCATATATGTCACATACACTAAATATACAAATTTATAATATACACATTTAAAAGTCAAAGCAAATTTACTTTGATTTCAAAGCTTCTGAATAAAGTTAATTGCCAAGTCTTTTTTTAAAAAGCGAAAACCAAAATTAATGAAGCTGTATTTGTCATTTTGGCTTACTGGTGATATAACTATATTGTAGTTTAGAATCTTTAAATAAATTTATCAGTTTTATTCTGATGAGAGGTATAGAATGCACTGCAATCATATACTGTTATATGATAACAACAACAAAGAAAGATGTTAGCCAGAAAAATGAGGTTTGAGGGCAGACACTGCTTTGACTGGGCTGCAGCACAATTCCTCTGACTCTCAGGTTACTTCTTTGTAAAACAAGGTTCATGAGACCACAAGCTCCAATCATGTGTATCAGTGAATGGAGTCACTCTGACTGACCTCTTATTTCAGGCTGCCTGTGACCAGCGCGGCTGCTGCTGGAGTCCTCAGGGAGCCATAAGCATGACGTGGTGCTACTATTCTAAGAATCATGGCTATCGAGTCGGGGGCGACCTCGTGAACACAAATGCAGGTAAGCCGAACTGAGCCCCGAAGAAGGAACTCCAGGTCCTCTGGAGGGTGGCTCTGTACCCTGCAGGAGAGAGCTGTAGCAGCAGGCAGGGTGTTGCCCTGTACGGCCACAGTGCCTGTGATGGGATGGGCACTGCCCTCAAGCATGGACTGGAATCTATTTTGGCATCAAGGGAAAAGATCACTCTCTGTCTTAAGAGTTGGGAGACATGTCCTGTTCCTGTCTTTGTCCTTATGTGTGTGTGAGTGCACTCAGTTGGGTCCGACTCTTTGTGACCCCTTGGACTGTAGCCCCCCCCACTCCTCTGTCCATGGGATTTTTCAGGTAAGAATACTGGAGTGGGTTGCCCTTTCCTTATGCAACCTTGTCCATATATCATGATCTCTTCGTTCCCCAAGTTTCTAACTTTTGAAGAGAGAGTTTTGGACTCAGCCACCTCAGACTACCAACAACTCTAATACAATGCAATTTTAATGATATGGAAACAATTCCACTTTTATCAACATTTTATTAAAGTTAGCTAGTCAGTGTCACTGTTCATGGACTAAACATCCCCTCTTCTTTTCTCCCATCGTAAAATGCAGCCATAATAATGAACATTCTGGGGATAACAGAAGTTGACCACTTGGGGGAGACTCAGCATAAAAGAAGAGGCATGCTCTTCCTCCAGGGCCTCTTGGCCCGATGGACTTTTCTAATAAGGTCTGGACTCTCATCTGGTGTGTCACCTAACTAAGGAGATGGCATTAGTGCCTACGATCACCTGTGATGTAACATGAAGACAACAGAGAGGGAATAACAGATATGAATGCATCGAGGACTGAGAGTTTTAAAGGGTGTAGGAGTGACTGATGGGATGATGGAAGGAGAGGGGTGTTTCTGTTCAGATTTTGGAGAAGAGAGGCATAGCTTTTGAATAAAGTAGTAGCAATGCCTAGCTTCAGAATCTGGTCCAGTGTGGTATGCGTGCATGATGAGGTCCACATCGGTGTCTCCTTTTCTTATGGGAAGCAAAGGCTTTTCGCCAGCTCCTTTGACACAAAAGTTACTTGTATGTGGCGGCTGTTTGTGAATTTACACAGCTGGCTCTGAAAACTCTCTTCCTTTTCATGTTAGGATTCACAGCCCAGCTGGAAAGGCTGTCTTCTCCATCTCTGTTTGGAAATGATGTCAACAATGTCCTTCTCACAGCAGAATACCAGACATCTAACCGTTTCCACTTCAAGGTTGTAGTTTGTTTATATTTTTCATATTATTTTCTATAAGATATTGAATATAGTTCCCTATGCTCTACAGTAGGACCTTGTTCTTAAATAGTTATGCTATGTATTATAGTTTTGTTATGTATTATATATATGTTAATATATGTTATGTATTATAGATTTTGTTTGCTAATCCCAGATTCCTAGTTTATCCCTCCTCAACCCCCTTTCCCATTTGGTAACCATGAGTTTGTTTTCTATGTCTTTTTCTTTCATAAATACATTCATTCATGTCATATTTTAGGTTCCACATATAAGTGGTATCAGATGATACCTGCTTATTTAGAAAAAATTTTGAGAAGTTCTTGTTCCCTTCCTGAGGACTGCAGTTACTTCAAAAGAGAAAAATTTGCTAGTAGAGTATTTTTCTCTACTGTCATTTTCTTACTTAGCACCTGTATGTTGAAGGTACCTATTGCCTTCCTTCAGTGTGATAAGTTCCCAGATATATATTATAGGGTTCACTGGTGAGTTTTGCCTTTCATGCATTTTCCCTTGATACTGTGTGAAATGTGGTAGGGAGGGCAAGAAAAGAATGATCACAGCTTTGAAAATTCTAGAGATAAGTCATGTCTGCAGACTTACAGTGTATGTTTCTACCTGAAGACTAACTTATGTCCAAGCGTTAAACATTTGAATTGATTGATATAATTTCAGATTAAGATGTCATCTGCTGCTCAGATTCCCGTGCCAGGAGCATAGGTGTTGGGAAGCATGGTGTTGGTAGGCATGCTTCTGTTTTAGAAAAAGTAGAGATGTTTTCATTTTGACTTTTTTTTTGCTAACCTCTCTAAACAGTTAACTGACAAAAACCAGAACAGATACGAAGTGCCCCATGAACACGTGCAACCCTTCACAGGAAATGCTGCCTCTTCCTTGACGTATAAAGTTGAGGTCTCCAAACAGCCGTTTGGCATCAAAGTGATCAGAACGAGCAACAATCGTGTTCTGTAAGTTTTGGAAACTTACCTAGAGAGCTGAGTCTGAAGGTTATGAGGAGGGAGGTTTGCAAACCTGAAAAAGAATGCCTTTCTATAATATTCTAGAAGGTTGTAAGCTCACTGATGGTGACCAAACTCTCCACCTTCAAATGCATACTTTTAGCTGCCTTTCTGCCTCTTTCTTCCTGCTCCACTATTTCTCTTTTTCCCCCTCCTTTCTCCTCCTCCTCCTCTGTTATTACTAAGCATTTATTATAGGCCAGGCACTGGGCTGTGTCCTTTTTCTTTTTCTTCCTTCCATTAGGTCATTTTTCCTCTTTATTGTCCCTTCTTTCTAACACCTATGCACCAGTAGCTCTCTGTGGAGCATCTACTATAATGTAAGAATAATCTGATCACATAATAGAGTATTAGGGGGACGAATCTAAGAAATGTGCCAAATGGTACCTGATCTCTTTCTTGTTATCCATTGAAAAATATCACAGGAGGGCAAATGGAGCTGATTAAACAGGGAGCATCAAGTCTTTGGAGGCTTCCCAGGTGGCATTAGTGGTAAATAATCCAATGCAGGAGATCCAATCCAGTCTCCAATGCAGGAGATCCCTGGGTCCCGTCCCTGGTTTGGGAAGATCTCCTAGAGAAGGAAATGGCAACCCACTTCAGTATTCTTGCCTGGACAGTCCCATGGGCAGAGGAGCCTGGTGGATTACAGTCCATGGGGTCACAGAGAGGTGGACGCAGCAGAGTGACTGAGCAGAGCACAGCACACTGAGTCTTTGAGCTGTAAGAACAATTTTCTAAGCAGCTGCATTCTCTCCACACCACTCGCCCACCTGTCCCGTGTTTTCTACCTGTGTCCAGGTTTGACTCCAGCGTCGGGCCCCTGCTGTTTGCTCACCAGTTCCTGCAGCTCTCCATCCGACTGCCTAGTGCCAACGTGTATGGGCTGGGAGAACACGTGCACCAGCAGTACCGGCATCACATGAACTGGAAGACCTGGCCCATATTTGCCAGGGACACCACCCCCAATGGGGTAAGCTTTCAGATGGGCCCCCCTTCACTGAATATCATAGCCTCTTCATGAGGTCACTCCTAGCAGTACAGTTCGGTTCAGTCGCTCAGTTGTGTTCGTCTCTTTGCGACTCCATGGACTGCATCACACCAGGCTTCCCTGTCCATCACCAACTCCTGGAGCTTGCTCAAACTCATTTCCATCGAGGCAGTGACGCCATCCAACCATCTCATCCTGTGTCATCCCCTTCTCTTCCTGCCTTCAATCTTTTCCAGCATCAGGGTCTTTTCAAATGAGTCAGTTCTTCGCTTCAGTTTCAGCATTAGTCCTTCCAATGAATATTCAGGTTTGATTTCCTGTAGGATGGACAGGTTTGATCTTCTTGCAGTCCAAGGGACTCTCGAGAGTCTTCTTCAACAGCACAGTTCAAAAGCATCCATTCTTCAGTGCTCAGCTTTCTTTATGGTCCAATGCTCACATCCATACATGACTACTGGAAAAATCATAGCTTTGATTAGATGGACCTTTGTCAGCAAAATAATGTCTCTTCTTTTTAATATGCTGTCTAGGTTGGTCATAGCTTTTCTTCCAAGAAGCAAGCGTCTTTTAATTTCATGGCTGCAGTCACCATCTGCAGTGATTTTGGAGGCCCCCAGAATAAAGTCTGTCACTGTTTCCATTGTTTCCCCATCTATTTGCCATGAAGAGATGTGCGTGCAGTACAGTATAACGATTAGGAATAAGCTGCTAGGGTGAGGCTACCGGGTCTGAATTTTGGCACTGCTACTCACCAGTAGCAGAAGAGGACAACAGAGGATGAGATGGCTGGATGGCATAACGATTCAACGGACATGAACTTGGGCAGACTCCAGGAGGTGGTGAGGGACAGGAGGCCTGATGTGCTGCAGTCCCTGAGGTCACAAAGAGTTAGACATGATTTGGTGACTGAACAATAACAACAGCACTCACCAGTTATGTGGTTCTGGGCAGGTTTCCCCTCTGTGTCTTTAGTTACCCATTCATAAAATGGGGGTAGTATATTTACTTCATAGCGTTGTAGTGGTGATTAAATGAACAGATACATATAGAGTCTCTATAAGAGTGTCTGCCACATAGAAAGTGCTCAGTAAATACCAACTACTTTTATTTTATTTTCCTTTTGAACTAACTAGTTGTGGAAAAAAACAATATTGATTCTGCACAATATGTTGCTTTTGATCACAACATTTTAGGTTTACCTTTACAAACCACCAACTTACCAGGTTTGTCAGCAAAATAGGATAAAATATCAACTAAAATTCTGTATTAACCATTCTTTCCTTGAAGAATGTTTGGGGCAGTGAGAGAATAGAAGGAATAAAGTTTCTTTGTTGTTAATTATTTTATTTTTTTCTCTGTTTTGTTTTTACTGCTAAAATTCAAAGTAGAGATATTTTCTAGGCTCAGCAATACTACATTCAGGTTTTGTTCAGCAACTTTCCTGATTAAGCAGAACTAGTGACTGGATAAAAGGAAATTAGAGGAATAATTTATTAAATGGCTTTTAAAAATACATTATCTCTATTTACCAAAAGAACTCCAAAAAAATAATTTTATTTTACTCCAGCTAACAGACAAAGAAACTGAGGTTTAGAGAAGCCAGATAAATAGCACAATGTAAAAAACAAAACAAAACAAAAAACAAACAAGAGCTTGCCTAGTGGCTCAGTGGTAAAGAATCTGCCTGCCAATGCAGGAGATGTGGATGCGATCCCTGAATCAGGAAGATCCCCTGGAGAAGGAAATGACTACCCACTCCAGTACTCTTGCCTGGGAAATCCCATGGACAGAGGAACCTGGTGGGCTACAATTCAAGGGGTCATGAAAGTGTCAGACATGACTCAGCAGCTAAACAAAGCAGTAGATGTCAGGACAGGTGTTGATTCAGAGCAGGTCCTCTGGGATATGGCTGCTGATGCTTGTTTAATAAGGAGCCTAAGATCCTTGCTGCTTGAAGTATGCAGTACAGGAAACACCACACAAGAAATCTGGGCTCTCAGCTCTCTTTTCTAACTACTAAATTAGAACCCACACTTAAATTAAGTTCCTTTGGAATTTTTATGCATGCCAAATTTTGAGATGTACTGTCCCAGAGCAGTGATTCCCAAACATGATTACACTTTGGAAACACCCTGAGAAATTCAACAAAATATAGCTGCCTGCTTCTGTCTCCAGAGATTCTGTTTTAATTGAGGTGGAATGTGGCCCAGGTTGAGAACTACTGTTCTCAAGTCTAGAAGCCCAGCTCAAGTTCTAATGTTTACTCTTGTAAAGACTAGAAGACCAGATATCTTAAATGGATCTCCATCTAGTTGCAAATTAAATGGTGCTTGATTTACATACGGTGATGGATGGCATCACTGACTCAATGGACATGAGTTTGGGTAAACTCCAGGAGTTGATGATGGACAGGAAGGCCTGGCATGCTGCAGTCCATGGAATCACAAAGAGTTGGACACGAATGAACTGAACTGAACTGAACTGATTTATATTAGGACTTGATGGAGTTTTTGCAGGTGGGGTTAGGTCAAACCTCTTTGAGTCAAGGTCAAGTCTGTTTGAGGGGAGAGCTGCTTTTTTAAAAAAAAATTATTGGAGTACAGTTGATTTACAATGTTGTGTTAGTTTCTGGTTTACAAAAAAGTGATTCAATTATGCATATATAAATATTCATTCTTTTCTCATATAGATTATCACAAAATATCGAGTAGATTCCCTGTAGATCCTTTTTGGTTATCTATCTTATAGATAGTAATGTGTGTATGTTCATCCCAAGCTTCTGATTTATCCCTCTCCACCCCGCCAAGTTTCCCCTTCGGTAACCGTAAGTTTGTTTTTGATACCTATAGAGAAGAGTTTTACGAACTACAGTTTCAAAACTCCTGTTCTTCTACACCTTAACACATCATAAGCTCTCACAGCCGACTCATTAGTATAAGAAAATACTAATTCATTTGATTAACATCAACCAAATATAGACCTTGTATTAGAAATCTGTGTCTTCTTTGACCACAAGTTCTTTTGTCCATTTCTCGCATGATTAATACTGATTTCCTAAGCTATTTCTGGCCACGTGGGGCTTATCTGTAAACTTTTGATTTTAAATTGTCTCTCTGCAGGATGGAACTAACTTGTATGGTGTGCAGACATTCTTCCTATGCCTTGAAGATGCAAGTGGATTGTCCTTTGGAGTGTTTCTGCTGAACAGCAATGCCATGGGTAAAAGACTAAAGGAATATTCATGAGAAAAGTACTCAGGAATGACTTTCAGTCCTTTCTGACAGCATCATGATAAAGGAATGGTGCCCTTTAGGGTTTTATATGTTCTCTGATTGGATCATCCCTATTTCATTACTTGTTGACCCATGGTGCCATGAGTTGTGTCCTCTCCTAGCTTATGATTTTCTTCAGTCTGTTTGCCTCTGTTGGAAAATTTCCTATTTTTGAGTTAAAACAGCTAACCTTTCCTATAAGCTCTTCTGAGGCAGTTTCTACCAATTTATTTTTCTCCTTCCTCAGACATCCATCCAGTACAGGGGTTAATATCAGCTTTGGTAAAAAACAGGTAATTCTTCTAGTGTGTGCATGCTCCATGTCCGACTCTTTGTGACCCCATAAACTGTAGCCTGCTAGGCTTATTCATCCATGGGATCTTCCAGGCAAGAATATTGGAGTGGGTTGCCATTGCCCACCCCAGGGTATCTTCCCACCTCATGGATCAAACCTGCATGTCTTGCATGTCCTGCATGGGCAGGTGAGTTCTTTAACGTTGAACCACCTGGGAAGTCCAGTTGTTCTAATAGCTGAGCCTAACCAAGGAGATACAACTGAGCAGTGAATGTTGCATTGAGACACCAAGGGTAGCAAGGTAAAGTGGGGTGAGTGTTGAAGGCCATGCAGAATATTTTCAGACAGTTTAAGATCTCATGGTAATATCATAGGATTCCAGAAAGTAGCTCACTCCCTTATCTTTGAAGGTTTTAGACCAGATCAATGATTCTTAACTATTTTTCTGCTTGTACCAGTCACATACAATCCCAGGGCAATGATTCAATCACTATAGGGAAAGAGGAGTTGTGTCAGAATCCCAGGATTGATGATCAGCATAGGATATTGATCCCCACCCTCTTCTTGACTGAGGCTCCATGGACTAGATCAGGGCCACTCAAAGTGTGGTTCGTGGAAGGGTCACAGACTGTTTTAGATCTACAGTAAGACAAATACAGAAACTGAACGTAAACATTGCTATAGCATCCAAGTGCATGCATGAACCTTTTTTCTAGTGTTTCAATTTTATATTATTTTACAAAAGTATTAGTTTGCAAAGAATTGGAAATTTGAAAAATTAGGTTCTGATTTTTTTTAACCAGATTGTTTGAGAATAACTCGAGTGATACAAGATGATTCTAAGATACTTAATTGAATCTTAGATGATTCTAAGCTACCTGATAGTCAAAGAATAGACTGAGGCAATACAAGTGCAGTTTCCGGTGGCTGAAAGGTGGCTTAGAGTATCTAGGATCCTGTGACCTTTCCCTCTAAGCCTGACCAGACTGATTTTTAGAAATGTATTCCTTTTTAATCGGAGGATAATTGCTTTACAATGTTGTGTTGGTTTCTGCCATCCATCAACGTGAATCAGCCATAGGTGTACATGTCCCCACCCCCTTGAACCTCTCTCCCACCACCCACTCCATTCCTCCTCTCTGAGTAGCCACAGAGCACCAGGTTGAGCTCCCTGCATCATACAGCAAATTCCCACTAGCTCCCTATTCCACCTGTGGTAATGTATTCATTTCACTGCTACTCTGTTCGTCCACCCTCTCCTCCCGCTGTGTCTGTGAGTCTGTTCTTTCTCTCTGCATTTCCATTGCTCCGCTGCACACAGGTTCATCAGTACTATCTTTCTAGATTCCACATAGATGCATTAATATATGATATTTGCTTTTCCTCTTTCAGACTTACTTCATTCTGTATAATAGGCTCTAGGTTCACCCACCTCATTAGAACTGACTCAAATACATTCCTTTTTATGGCTGGTAATATTCCAATGGAATATGACTGAGATGGTTGGATGGGATCACCGATTCAATGGACATGAACTTGTGCAAACTCCAGGAGATGGTTAGAGAGAGGGAAGCCTGGTGTGCTACCGTCCAGGGGGTCATGAAGAGTCAGACGTGACTTGGCGACTGAACAACAGCAACAGCAACAACAATACGTACCAGAACTTCTTTATCCATTCATCTGTCAGTCGACATCCAGCTTGCGTCCCTGTTCCGGCTATTGCAAATAGTGCTGCAGTGAGCATTGGGGCACACGTGTCTTTTTCAGTTACGGTTTCCTCAGGGCATACGCTCAGCAGTGGGATTGTTGGCTCATATGGTAGTTTTATTCCTGGATTTTTAAGGAATCTCCATACTATTCTCCATAGTGGCTGATCAACTTACGTTCCCACCAACAGTGTAGGAGGCTTCCCTTTTCTCTACATCCTCTCCAGCATTTATTGTTTGTAGATTTTTTGATGATGGCCATTCTGACCAGTGTGAGGTGATTCCTCATTGTAGTTTTGATCTGCTTTTCTCTGAAAATGAGTGACATTGAACACCTTTTCTTGTGTTTACTAGCCATCTGTATGTCTTCTTTGCAGGAATATCTTTTTAGGTCTTCTGCCCACTTTTTGACTGGAATTTTTGTTTTCCTGGTATTGAGCTGCATGAGCTGCTTGTGTATTTTGGAAATTAATCTTTTGTTAGTTGTTTCACTTGCTATTATTTTCTCCCATTCTGAGGGTTGTCTTTTCACCTTGTTTATAGTTTCCTTTGCTGTGCAAAAGCTTTTAAGTTTAATTAGGTCTCATTTGTTTATTTTTGTGTTTATTTGCATTACCCTAGGACATGGGTCATAGAGGATCTTGCTGTGATTTATGTCCAGGAGGGTACTGCCTATATTTTCTTCTAAGAGATTTATAGTTTCTGGCCTTACATTTAAGCCTTTAATCCATTTTGAATTTATTTTTGTGTATGGTGTTACAAGGTATTCTAGTTTCATTATCCCTAATGCAAATCAAGGCGATGGGGAGACTTCATCTTTGAGAATTGCAATGGGGGCTTAGAGAGATTGTGAATTCATAATACCATCTCTGACATTGTTTTAGTTTGGCTCTTGCTTGATGTGAGATCTGCTGAGGCTATGAGCTCTGTGAGTCTAGCTGGGTTATATTCCTGCAGTTATGATGGGTAATGGGATTGGAAGAGCAAGTTCTGTAGTTGTGAATGTCTGAGGAGAAATTTTTTTTCTCTGTCCCCTTAAGTTAAGTATTTGGGGGCCTGTGAATCAATCTGACAAAAGACAGGTTAGTAAGAGAAAGACCGAGTTTATTTACATGAGTGACATACATACACACAAGAGTGCTCAATAAGTAGCTCAAAGGGTTGGTTAGAATCTGGGTTAGAATTTACATACCATCCTAATGGGTTTCCCTGTTGGCTCAGATGGTAAAGAATCTGCCTGCAATGCAGGAGACCTGGGTTCGGTCCCTGGGTTGGGAGGATCCCCTGGAAAAGGGAATGGCTACCCACTCTAGCATTCTTGCCTGAAGAATTCCATGGGCACAGGAGCCTAGCAGCCTATAGTCCATGGGGTTGCAATGAGTCAGACATGACTGAGCAACTAACACTACCATCCTAGTAAGGTAGAAGAAGAAAGTTACTCAGGATGAAACAAATGACTCCCTGAACGGGTGAGAGGGCGTTTGATGTGACAACAAATGACTTTTTGGAAAGATTACAGAGTTCTTAGGAGAATAGTGGGCTTCCTTGGTGGCTCAGAGGTTAAAGCATCTTCCTGGAATGTGGGAGACCCGGGTTTGATCCCTGGCTCAGGAGATCCCCTGGAGAAGGAAATGGCACCCCACTCTTGCCTGGAGAATCCCATAGAGGGAGGAGCCTGGTAGGCTATAGTCCATGGGGTCACAAAGAGTCGTACATGACTGAGCGACTTCACTTTCACTTTAGGAGAATAGTGGGAGTTGGATATTCTTGTGGCCATGTCTGTTTGGGTGTGCTGCCAATTTATTGTCTCAGAGAACATTAGTTTTGCTCTAAGGTAGGGGGTTTATGACAACTAAGTTCTTTTCTTCAGTTCAGTTCAGCTGCTCAATTGTGTCCGACTCTTTGTGACCCCATGAATCGCAGCACGCCAGGCCTCCCTGTCCATCACCATCTCCCAGAGTTCACTCAAATTCATGTCTATCAAGTCGGTGATGCCATCCAGCCATCTCATCCTCTGTCATCCCCTTCTCCTTCTGCCCCCAATCCCTCCCAGCATCAGGTCTTTTCCAGTGAGTCAACTCTTCGCATGAGGTGCCCAAAGTATTGGAGTTTCAGCTTTAGCATCATTTAGAAGTTTTTAATTTTAAAGATTTTGTTGATGTAGACACTTTTAAAAGTCTTTATTGGATTTGTTGGAGAAGGCAATGGCACCCCACTCCAGTACTCTTGCCTGGAAAATCCCATGGACGGAGGAGCCTGAAAGGCTGCAGTCCATGGGGTCGCTGAGGGTCAGACACGACTGAGCGATTTCACTTTCACTTTTCACTTTCATGCACTGGAGAAGGAAATGGCAACCCACTCCAGTGTTCTTGCCTGGACAATCCCAGGGACGGGGGAGCCTGGTGGGCTGCCGTCTCTGGGGTCGCACAGAGTCGGACACGACTGAAGTGACTTAGCAGCAGCATTGGATTTGTTACAAACTGTTTCTGTTTTATGTTTTAGTTTTTTGGCTGTGAGGCACACGGGAGCTTAGCTTCCTGATCAGGGATCAAACTTAAACCCTGTACACTGGAAGCCAAAGGCCTAGCTACTGGACCACTGTGGGAGTCTGACAGCAGGGTGCTTATGGGAGGCTTTGTGTTTAGGTTGATGAGGGATTTCAGAAACTCAAACATCTTCAACTTATAATCATTCTTATGCCACGATGGTTGCTTTTGCATGAAATCCTGATACAACACTGAAAATACTCCAGTCACCAGTATGAAAATCTGCTATAGAACAAATGCTTTGACCACTCTCATGCTGTGAGGGTGGACTTTGACCATCAGAGTTTGTCCCTTTTTATACAAAAACGAGGTATTAGGATCACTTCATTAGTGTTCAGGTGCTTGGAGATCTTCTGGTCTAAAACTTTGTAACTGTTACTCTAGAAACAATTCTAATGTTTATTTGCTTCATTTTTAATCCTCAAGAGGTTTTCCTCCAGCCCACCCCAGCTATCACTTACCGCACCATCGGGGGCATTCTCGACTTCTACGTGTTCTTGGGGAATACTCCAGAGCAAGTTGTTCAAGAATACCTAGAGGTAAACTTATGATATCATGATTATGATTAAGGAAATCCTAAATAACACAAAATGAAATTTAATATAAGTGTGACTTATAAGCATATGCTGTTAATATTATAAGTAGCTGCTACAAATGTGCTACTACAATTTGACCCTACCCTCCATGATTTATAAAGGGGCTGGAAAAATAGACTAGCATCTAACATAAAGGAAATACTGTGTTGGGAAGTGGATATATTTTGTGCCCCCAAACTAATGCTCAGAGTAAAATTTTTTAAAGGCAGAGTATTTCCTAACTTTCATTATACGTCATTCTTTCAGCTCATTGGACGGCCAGCCCTACCCTCATACTGGGCGCTTGGGTTTCATCTCAGTCGTTATGACTATGGAACCCTAGATAATATGAAAGAAGTCGTGGAGAGGAACCGCGCTGCGCGGCTGCCTTATGTAAGTAAGATTTCAAAAAACGCTCCAAAAATAAAAGAATTGGGGAATAAGAACATCTCTTTATATTTTCTCCTCCTGAGGTTTTTTTTTTTTTTAATATATAACAAAAATATTTTTACCTATTCAGAATGCCAGACTTTTTTGTCAGGCCAACCATTCCTTTAAAGCAACTGGTTCTTTATAGCAGGAAATAGTTCTTAGGGATCACAATTATGGGGTTGGGAGACAATCTGTTTCTTTCTCGATTTTTCTTACCACATATTTAGATAGTGAAATTTCCTTATGCTTACTATATTGATTACATTTCACATAATGCATTTGTTATTTGACTTCTCAAAACATTTATTTTCCTAGTTTAAGTGAGCAAAAGGATATAGTACATGCATGTAATAACATATTTTTTCTGTTTTAAATGAGTGCACTTGGATGTTTCTATTGTATAATGAGTAGTGAGGTTTTGCAAGAGATGCAAAGGGAAAAGCCCAAAGTTCTCTGGAATAATCCTCTTCTCTTCTCTACCCCATGCCCTTGGAGGCAGGACTTTAAGGTCCTATAGCAAGAGTCAATTTCATTCTGGGCTCCACTGTTTTCCTAAGAGTAAGAAAGAATAAATGTCAAAGAAGGCTCGAAGTAGAAGAGAAGCAACAAAACAAAATGGGGACAGTCAAATGAGGGAGAGGAGGTAGGAGACACAGCCCCTTCCCTTCTTTGTTGTGCATGACATAGCATTTAGGTAATGGATGCGCTTTGACAGCCTTAGTGATTTTTTTGTGATTGTCA
Organism: Redunca redunca; assembly: GCA_006410935.1. Classification (NCBI taxonomy): domain Eukaryota; kingdom Metazoa; phylum Chordata; class Mammalia; order Artiodactyla; family Bovidae; genus Redunca; species Redunca redunca. The sequence goes on from SJYQ01001494.1 coordinate 648,671, forward strand.
TGGTTTGTTAGTTAGATTGGACTTTAATGCTAGAGGGCCAGACAACGAGGCAGAGTGATGCAGCTAATCTGATTCCAGGGATGGGCCCATAAGTTGTGGACCTTGTGTATTCTTTCAGGATGTTCAGCACGCTGATATTGATTATATGGATGCAAGAAAGGACTTCACTTATGATCCAGTAGCTTTCAAGGGCTTCCCTGAGTTTGTTAAAGAATTACACAATAACGGACAGAAACTGGTCATCATTGTGGTATGGGCAGTCCTCTTATACCCCCACATCAGGTCCTTGCTCTTCTTTGTCACTGAAGCCCCCTCTCCCCACCTCATCCCCAATTTCCAATCTCCTTTCAGCACCTCTGGCTTAAAGCTAGGTTCCTCACTGTATTTTTGTCCTTCTTAGGATCCTGCCATCTCCAACAACTCTTCCCTAAGTAATCCCTATGGCCCGTATGACAGGGGTTCAGATATGAAGATATGGGTGAATACTTCAGACGGAGTGACTCCACTCATTGGGGAGGTAACTTAATGGGGAAGCTAGGAGCTGGTAGGGGGGCTGTGGCTGTGTTATATGTGTGTGAGTGTGTGTGTGTATAATTGTTTTGTTTTACATTTTCAGTTGTCATATTTGCTTACTGTTATATATTTTTCTGTTATCTGACAAGTTTGACATTCTTTCTCAAATTTCTATTCGTCCTTGTTTTCCATCAAAGTGTTATCTGCTGCTTCACTTCTAATATCTCTGCTGACCTGAGTGTGTAGTGTTGGACAGGAAGTGGATAGGAAGACAATAGAGAAGAGTGACTAATGGTTGGAACACATAACTTGTGATGCATCAGTTGAAACTACACAGTACTCTTCCTCATTTGCTTCCCCTGTGCTCAGTCAGTAAAGAATCCACCTGCAATGCAGGAGACCCGGATTTGATCCCTGGGTCACGAAGACCCTCTAGAGAAGGATCTGGCAACCCATTCCGGTATTCTTGTTTGGGAAATCCCATGGACAGAGCCTTGGCGGGCTACAGTCAATGGGATTGCAAGGGTTGGACCGGACTCAGGGACTAAACCACCACCATTCCCTCATTTATCATTCTTGGGATTGGGAGTTGAACATTAACAATGATTTAATCTTTTTTAAAAAATATAACTTTTTTTCTTCAAGTATCAGACAACTCCTATTTATCCTAAGTATTTGAAGTGCTTCACATCCTTAACTGAAAATGACCTAAGTCTGGGCAGCTCTGTTGCCATAATATTATGAATTCTTTGTAAAATACTCTATTTTACTCTGTATCCATTTACCTTTCTCTGATTAATTATTTTCTTTTCTTCCTGCAGGTCTGGCCTGGAAAAACTGTGTTTCCTGATTACACCAACCCTAAGTGTACTGCTTGGTGGACAAATGAATTTGAGCTTTTCCACAGTCAAGTAGAGTTTGATGGAATCTGGATTGTGAGTTCTTAATATTTTTTTCTCTTTCCCTAAAATTAATTCTTATTGAAGTATATTTGCTTTACAGGGTTGTGTTAGTTGCTATTGTACAACAAAGTGAATCAGCTCTGCGTATACATACATCCCTTCATTTTTGTATTTCCTTCCCATTTAGGTCATCATAGAGCTCTGAGTAAATTTCCCTCAGCTATACAGTAGGTTCTCAGTGATTATCTAGAGTTCTTAACATTCTGTTGAGCAGGCGGCTAACAGTCAGACTCTATGTCACTGAATCATGGAGCACAGGGTCAAGAGGAAAGGAAAGCAAGAGCGGCAGTAATTCTAAGTATTCCCTCTCTTACTATTCAAATAATCTTACCAGGACATGTAGCTTAGACTCAAAAGCAGATTGTTAGAGCTGGAAGTAAACTCAGGAATCAGTTCTATCCAAGTCTGTGTGCAATCAGTGGCTCAGTTGTGTCCGACTCTGTGCAGCCCTATGGACTGTAGTCTGCCAGGTTTCTCTGTCCATGGGATTCTCCAGGCAAGAATATTGGAGTGGATCACCATGCCCTCCTCCAGGGGGTCTTCCTGACCCAGGGACTGAACCTGGGTCTCCTGCATTGCAAGCAGATTCTTTACCATCTGAGCCACCAGGGAAGACGTCATTGTCACAAGGTACCTGAATGGTTCAATGGCCAGTTCAGACAAGTTGGATACACTGACCACAGCCAGAGTACTCAGGTGTGGACAGAACTGTGGCTACAGAAAGGACAAATGTCTCATAGACGAATAGCGAATGAAAACCAGTGCAGAGCAGGAGGTGTTCAACACAATTTAGGGAGCGCTAGCATTGAAATTCTTTCTATTTATAAGGGAAAGGTAGAAAATGCAAACAGAAGAGCTAAACAGATGAGAAGAGCGAAAATCATATCAGCCAAGGGCATGTACCATCAGTATTTCTGTGTTCATCTTTACAGACCTCTCACTTGCATAGCTGTGGGTACCTGCTTATTCACTCACTCTCTCTGCATATGTTTATATATGCAAATGCATTTATATATGTGTGTATTCATAGCTATATTTGCATATCTAGAGAATGTATCAATATAAGTTGATTTATATGGGATCATATAAATTGAAATATGATTCACCTAATATTGGATTGGCCAAAAATTTCATTCAGGTTTTTATGTAAGATGTTATGGAAAGACCCAAATGAACCTTTGGCCAACCCAATATTTTGAGAAATATTTCAGTTTAAATGATTGAAGACATACATCATTTTGAAGGGATTTTAACCACCTTCTCCATAAAGCCTTCAATGGGTAAGGTAGACAGGGCAGGAACATCTGTTTCTCTCTTTAACCTAAGGACCTCTTCAGAAAAGAAATATGTATAATTATTTCTCTGAGTCCTTCAAAAAAAGATACCATCTGTACAACATATGAGGAAAGGTTACTCTTTCTTAATAGATTTTGCTCTTTGTCTTGTAGGATATGAATGAAGTCGCCAACTTCGTGGATGGCTCAGTTTCAGGATGTTCCACGAGCAGTCTAAATCATCCCCCATTCACTCCCAGTAAGCGCTGATTAGTCTGATTAAAGTGGCAACACATATCTCATATTTTAAATTCATAAGGATAGATGTGAATAACCTGCTGAGGATTTTTGTACATAAATTGTATAGAGGAAGGAAAATGTGGCTGCCATTTTTCTTTATAGAAAACCAGAGAAGAAAATCAAAACACTCTGCTTTCTTAGATGAGGCATAAATTCAAAAGGGGTAACCTAGTCCTTCTGCTTACATCTGAGCTGTTTCTAGGGGAAAGTCCGGAGAAGATGTAGGACAGAAACCAGAGGCTAGTAGTTAGTTCCTTTTGCTCTCAAGTGTGGACCCAGACAGGTCAGGGCTTACCAGAGAGAGACCAGATAACTAGGTTTGGTCTTCAGATGAAGTCAAGTTTGGTCAAGCCAAGAGAGTGAAGAAGAGATTTGGATGAGAGGATGAGAGGAAGCCAGAACCCATGGCTTGGGAGGACAAAGTCAGTGTCAGTGAACACAATGCTAGAGAGATCTGACCGAACTTTGACCAATAGAATCTCCCAGGGTGTGGCCCTAGGATCACAGCATTTGTTGTTTTGAAGAAAACTAGGGGCTCACAGAGAAATAGTGTCTTGAATAAGCTGCTAGAATTATAACATCTTTTGAAGACTTCCAGTCTAAGATCATGACATCCAGTTCCATCACTTCATGGCAAATAGATGGGGAAACAGTGGAAACAGTGGCTGACTTTATTTTTCTGGGCTCCAAAATCACTGCAGATGGTGATTGCAACCATGAAATTAAAAGATGCTTACTCCTTGGAAGGAAAGTTATGACAAACCTAGATAGCATATTAAAAAGCGGAGACATTACTCTGTCAACAAAGGTCTGTCTAGTCAAGGCTATGGTTTTTCCAGTGGTCATGTATGGATGTGAGAGTTGGACTGTGAAGAAAACTGAGTGCCAGAGAATTGATGCTTTTGAACTGTAGTGTAGGAGAAGACCCTTGAGAGTCCCTTGGACTCCAAGGAGATCCAGCCAGTCCATCCTAAAGGAGATCAGTCCTGGGTGTTCATTGGTTGGACTGATGTTGAAGCTGAAACTCCAATACTTTGGCTACCTGATGCAATGAGCTGACTCATTGGAAAAGACCCTGATGCTGGGAAAGATTGAGGGCAGGAGGAGAAAGGGATGACAGAGGATGAGATGGTTGGATGGCATCACCGACTCAATGAACATGGGTTTGGGTGAACTCCAGGAGTTGGTGATGTACAGAGAGGCCTGGCATGCTGCCGTTCATGGGGTCGCAAAGAGTCGGACATGACTGAGCAATTGAACTAAACCGAATCTGATGAGAAAATAAGAAATTGGAACAAATGGGTCAAGATTAAACAGTGAGGGAATTAGATGGGAGGCTTCATTCTTTTGGTGAGGGAAATTACTGATATTTTAGTAATGAAAATATGGCAGTCAAATGGTTTTGGAAATAGTGATCTGGCATTATGTGTGCTTCTAATATGAATTAGAAAGTCGCTAGATCAGAGGTAAATAAGCCATTAAGGATATGATTGCAATAGTTAAGATCCAAAGTAATTTGGATCTGAACCAGAGTGGTGTGAAGGGAGCAGAGAAGATTGGATGAATGAAAGACAGGTTGGTCGATCATCCTTTATAGTATCTGGTCAACAGAAAGAAGGGATAGAAATTTATTTTTAATAAATATTTTTGTTCTTGGACCACTCAGCTAAGTCTGCAGACTTCAGATTTAACTTCAAATCTAACTGGACCCACTTACTTCTAAGTGCTTGCTTCTGGTCACCTGAGCACCCAGGTGGGAGGATGTGTGTGGGTGGCAAGTCAGCACAATTGTTTTGCATAACAGAGAAACTACTGCGGGTGCATATAGCTCTCTGATTGTGCGGATGGTGTATGTCCACTTCCAGGATGGCCACAAAGTTGCCTGCTCAGGGAGCCGCCTTGTCTGGTGATAGTCGAGAAACGGGGAGTGTGTAGCTCAGGCTCTCATTGACCGAACCCTCTTTTGTCACAGAAATCCTGGATGGGTGCCTGTTCAGCAAGAGCATCTGCATGGATGCAGTGCAGCGCTGGGGGCAGCAGTACGACGTCCACAGTCTGTACGGCTACTCCATGGCCATCGCCACTGCAGAGTACGGCCAGTATCACTGTGGGCTCGATACGTGACTTAATGCACGACCAGGTTCTTAGTCTTGTCAGATTCCAGGTGCTACTATGTTATTTTTTAGAACTTGGCAAGAAAAGTAAGGCTGTTATTATTGGACGAATGAAGAAAATCCTGGGCACGTAGAGAAGAAAGTGCAAGTGCAAGTGCAAATCATTCAGTCGTGTCCGACTCTTTGCGACCCCAGGGACTATACAGTCCATGAAATTCTCCAGGCCAGAATACTGCAGTGGGTAGCCTTTCCCTTCTCCAGGGGATCTTCCCAACCCAGGGATCGAACCCAGGTCTCCTGCATTGCAGGTGGATTCTTTACCTGAGCCATAAGGGAAACCCAAGAACACTAGAGTGGGTAGCCTATCCCTTCTCCAGCAGATCTTCCTGACTCAGGAATTGAACTGGGGTCTCCTGCACTGTAGACAGATTCTTTACCAACTGAGCTATCATGGAAACCCAAAGGGAAGAAGGAAGCTAATAAATATTTATGGGTGTATATAATGAAAGAAAGAATGAATACATGCATGAATGGAAAGTTGGAAGAAAGAAAGAGAAGTAACCTGACCAAAGTCAAACAGCTAATAAATTGTAAGAGCAAAATTTGGACTCATTTCTGCATGAGTCCAAGGTTTCATGTATTTTCCTCTTTGCCCTACTCTATAGACTCGTGTACGGAGGGTTAAGTAACTTCCAGACTTCATGTGCTTTGGGATTTTAGGTACCAGCTCAGTATCCTTGTACTGAAATTTGATTTTATGGAGTTAATGATGTACATAAAATGCCTAAAACAAAATATAAACATACCCAATGGGGCAGTCTGCTCCCAATAGCAAATCTAGCCCTACAGGAGAGAACTAGAAGGAAAGAGTAGGGTATTAACTTGAGAGCTTCAATATCATCACATTAACCTCTGGGCTAAGACTCACTAAGGTCACACATTGACTCCCTCTCTCCCTTTCTAGAACTGTCAAGACTGTGTTCCCCAACAAGAGAAGCCTCATTTTAACCCGTTCTACATTTGCGGGTTCTGGCAAGTTTGCAGCCCACTGGTTAGGAGACAATGCAGCCACCTGGAACGACCTTCGATGGTCCATCCCTGGCATGCTTGAGTTCAACCTTTTTGGTATCCCAATGGTGAGTCCACGTGACAGTCCCCAGAATGCCTCATTCTAGAAGGTTTCCAAATAGTAAATCTTCCCTCCTCTGCCCTCCGCAGCCCAGGATTAAGTGTCTGGTGAGCGTTGCTTCATCTGCATTAGTATGACACTGATGCTATGACATTCTTTCCTGTACTGCCTTATAAAAATAGAACCTTGATACCACCTTGAAGTGGTATCATTGGAACATTTTTTTTTAATTAAAGTACAACCTACATGTGAAAAAGTGCACATATCTATAAGGTTACAGATGATGATTTTCACAAATGAAACACATCTGTGTATTTTGCACCCAAATGAGGAATCAGCATCCTAGAGATGGCCTTGGGATCTTTTAGTTAAATTCAACATATCTATTTATTGAGCTCTTACTCTGAGCAAAGTATTGGGCTAGGTGTACATGAAGAGAAACATAAATATAGTAATGGAAACACCTTCCTTTCCTGCCCCCCGCCCTGGCCCCCGCCACAAGTTTATACACAAGCACACACACAAAATTATGGCAAGCTAGGGTAAATGTGCCAATAGGAACATATGATTTGAATGTTAAGAGAAATCCCGAGAAAGGGAATTTTCAACTCTAATAAGATTACAAGAAACAAGGCGAGTCACGGGAAGAAGTCAATAGTGACTTCATATAGAAGATGGCGCTTGAGTTTAACCTTAAAAGTGGGTATGTTTATTAGACTAATGGTTAGGGGAGATCATTTTAAGACTCAGAAATAAACTTGAACAAGACCAGCAAGAGGGAGCATTTGATGTATCTGTAGGGATGGGTATGTAGGACTGGAATGAGAAATGATGCTGGAAAGGTGAGTTGCAGCCAGTTACCATGAGTTACCAGGGGGACGAGCAGCAGGAGATCCTGGAAATTTTTGAAGAGATGAATGACCTGATCAGATTTAGCCGCTGGAAAATTAGTTGTGCCAGTGCTGTGGTCAAAGTGATAATATCAGCAGCATTTCTAGTTACTGTTCACCAAAAAGCTATTGTACGTCACATGTTTCACTTATATCATCTCATTTACTAAAACCCTAGAGTGTCCGCTTTAATAAAATGAGGAAACTGAGGCACAGAGCGTTGAGTAACTCATTTGAAGTCACCTGGCAGTAAGGAGTGGACACGGGACACAGCCCAATTCCATCACACTGCATTCGCCTTCTCAGGGAGAGGTCAGCCAAGTTGGGTTGGCAGGTCTCCGGTAGAAAGCAAAGCCCAGGAGCAGGGGGCAGCACTGGGAGTGAGGTCCACATGCTGTTACTGTCTGTGTGTCCTTCCAGGTGGGTGCTGACATATGTGGCTTTTTACTGGATACTTCTGAAGAGCTCTGCAGACGGTGGATGCAGCTGGGAGCATTCTATCCATTTTCCAGGAATCACAATGGCCAAGGCTACAAGGCAAGTCAGTCTCCCAGGAGATATGATCAAAATAGACTTGGCATTCAGTAGGACTGGATCTACCTGCACCCTCACCTGGAAATCTGTTGAGCCATCTTCCTCCCTGGTGCTTCTCTTAGGCTAACTGGGACCACTGTTTGCAATTGACCGTAACTCCTGATGTGCTATTAAAATGCTCTGTTGCCGTGCCCTCTGCTATTTCTGCTGCAGCAGTCAAAGAAATGGCGAGTCTGTGAAGGTTTTCAATCAAACCTCTAGACCTCTATGTTACTCATTTTGAATAAATATAAGGAAATACTTCAAATATTTAAATGGCAGTCTACCGAGAAAGAAGAGCTTCCCCAATGACTCAACAGTAAAGAATCCACCTGCCCATGCAGGAAACATAGAAGACTCTGGTCCGATCCCTGGGCCGGGAAGATCCCCTGGAGGAGGAAATGGCAATCCACTCCAGTATTCTTGCCTGGAAAAAATCCCATGGACAGAGGAGCCATGGGGTTGCAGAGTCACACACGACTGAGCAACTAAGCAAGCACGCACTGCCGAGAGAGCACCCCTAGAGTGAACGAGGGGGAGCACTGCCGAGAGAGCACCCCTAGAATGAACGAGGGGGAGGCATTACAGGGTGAAGAGCACCCACTTACGGGGTGAAATGAACTCTCTTTTCTCAACCCTATTGCTCAGAAACAAAGTTGCAAGGTAGCTCCAGGTCTGGCAGGAATAAAACTCTTAGTTGTGATGAACGGAGTCTGATTTCTGCAGATCCTTCTGAGGCAGGAGGTAGATGGACTCCAGGCTAGACATTTATCACTAGCCTCCTGTTTACATTTTCTGAGGAAGGAGGCAAGTGGACTCCAGGCTAGGTATTTACAACCTAGGTATTTACAGGCTAGGTATTTATAGCCTCCCGTTTGCACTTTGAGATAGAAAAAAAAAACAAAAACAAACAAGAACAGGGTAGATAGTCAGACAGGGTACTTTTAAACTGTCATGGCAGGAACAGAGAGGAGTCAAACCGTGCTTGAGTAAAAGATCAAGGTCATTTCCCCTCCCTGGGGCAAGGGGAACACTGCATATGTGCAGGAAGGCTCTTTGGGGATCAAAAAGGAGGGGTGTACCACCCCAGAATAGGTGATGCTAAGGCCCCCCATAGGACTGGACTTTTTCCCCATCTTGGGAAAAAGTTGCACATGCATGTTGGGGAGGGTCCTAGGGCAGGTCAGAAGTGGAAAAAGAAGCTAGATAGCTGGCCAAAGGTAAAGACCCAGAAGAACTGCCCCATATAAATGACTTAACTACCTCTTCCCTGAGCCCCTCCTCAATCCGGAGGGGTGGCGGGGGGATGCCCACACCCTTTGTATCCAGGTATGCCTCTCTGCCTTGCTTCTGTCTTAACTAAACAGACTGTTTCTCTGTGTGCGCTCACACTTGTGCTATCTCTAATAATAAACTTTGCACCTGCTTTTACAGTTTGCCTCCTTGAAACATTCTTGCTTTCAAACAGAGGCAAGAGCCTGGGGAAATTTGCTTCTCACCTCGAACCCTTGATGGTTAGAGTGGCTAGGATTCCTGGTTTTCATTCAGGTCACCCAGGTTCAATTCCTGAGTGGGGAACTCAGCGCTCACTGCTGCTTCGCTGAGATCAAAACCAGATGACAACTACCCCCTCTTGTTTCTTCCCAGGCCCAGGATCCAGCCTCCTTTGGCACCAACTCGCTGCTGTTGAATTCCTCTAGGCACTACCTGACCGTCCGCTATACCCTTCTGCCCTACCTCTACACCCTTTTCTACCATGCTCACAGCCGCGGGGACACCGTGGCCAGGCCCCTTCTGCATGAGTAAGTTCATCTAATCCACAGGAATCGTATCAATATAACTGGGTGAGACTGACTATATCATCAAATGGAAGCGGGAAAATTAAAACAATCCAGTTAATCAGATATATTTTTTCAACTTGACTAATCATTTGGCATTTGCAATTCTATTACTGCCTATATATCGATGCTATTTTAAGTATATTTAAGTGTTATATAGCCTTATCCCTTTGGGAATGAGAAGTGTTCTAAAAGTTATGGGAATTGGGGTCTTTGTTCTCCTAACTAACTCCATACCTTAGACAAATCATTTAAGTTCTTTCATCCTTAGCTTCTTTGAAAGTGAAAGTCGCTCAGTCATGTCCCAGTCTTTGTGACCCCATGGACCTTCCAGTGCATGGAATTCTCCAGGCCAGAATACTGGAGCGGGTAGCCTTTCCCGTCTCCAGGGGGTCTTTCCAACCCAGGGATGGAACCCAGGTCTCCCACACTGTGGGTAGATTCTTTACCAGCTGAGCCACAAGGGAAGCAAGTGTCCCCTACCTCTGGTATCTAACGCCTGATGATCTGAAGTGGAGCTGATGTAATAATGATAGAAATAAAGTGCACAATAAATGTAACGTGTTTGAATCATCCTGAAACCAGCACTCCTTCCTCCTAAGTCCATGGAAAAACTGTCTTCCATAAAACTGGTCCCTGATGCCAAAAAGGTTGGGGATCATTGATTTAAAGGCTTTGCTATCTTGGAGCTGATGGTTGCTTTTGTGATGCACCCTGTCTGGGCTCTAGGAATGAGCCTGTCATTTACACACTGATAAGAATACTACTATGCAGGATTTCCAGAAATCAGAATTTTTATCTTCGCCCAATGAATACCTAATTTGACTCTAATAAAGAGCACTTTTAAGAGACTCTCCTTAAAACTGGTCACTTAGTATGAACTAATGCCTCAACAGATTAGCCAGCAGGTATCTCTGGGGTCTTCAGGCAATCCTTTTTTTGGGCTGGAAGCAGCTGTGAGGAAATACATGCCGGATAGAGATTTGTGCTAGGAGAGGCTGTGTCCTTGCTTCCGAGATGATGCTGTGGGGCCCTCTAGTGGCTGCAGAATGAGTAGCTCTGTGGTGGGGTTGGCATTCTGAGTGGCCCCAGAAGGATCAGCAGAAGGAAGCCGTGTTTCGAAACTGAGGATTGAGATGATGCTGGGAAGCTTATGTGGAGGTAGCCGGCTTGAGACAGAGGCTGTGGTTTAGGTGGGGACCCTGCCTCAACTGGCCTTCCCAGGTAGCTCAATGGGTAAGGAATCTGCCTGCAGCACAGGAGATGTGGGAGATTTGGGTTCATTTCCTGGTTCAGGAAGATCCCCTGGAGGACGGCATGGCAACCCACTCCAGTGTTTTTGCCTGGAGAATCATATGGACAGAAGAGCCTGGCGGGCTACTGTCCATAGGGTGGCAAAGAGTTGGACACGACTGAAGTGTCCACAAAAATAGAGATATTAGGTTGAACTAGTGTTTGCTGTTAATTAGATCAAAGCCTCAGTTTCGACATAGAATTCAACCAATTTTATTGATTGGCTTGTACGTGATTCATTCTAACAGTTTTGAGCACAGATGTTGTGAAAGACAAATACCTGGATATTGGAGGATATACTTGCTGGTAATCAATGGGGACATCTTTGTGGTCTATACTGGTCACATCACATAAAAAAAATAGAATCTAGGTCTCATTTATTAAAATTAACAGAATAATTTTACCCTCTACAAATAAAGAGACTTTTTTCTTGTCAAAATCAAAACGCAGTTAATTCCCTTATGTTTCTGACATTTTAGGCTCCAGGTATTATATTATTATAATATGTATTATGATATATATTTATTCTTGTGGGTAAGGTTTTGCTATCTCCTGGAATTATCTATTAAAACGCAGGTATCCTAAAAGAGAAAAGAGTAAAGTTTTTAATTGTTTTTTCTTTTTTTTTTTGGAGGGAGGGGGATCAGATCCAATTCTTTTTGGATAGTCAGCTGAAGTTTCAAAAATGTCCTGCTTGTTTTATTTTTGAAGGGAGATATGGCAAATAGAATTATAGCCTGGAACCTGCCCAGCACAAGTACTGAAATAGGAGTTTCTGTCCAAATTAGGGGAAGCATAGGAGGGTACAGCGGCTGGGAAATTGGGTCTGCCTGCAGGAATGCGGGGAGGGCTAGGGATTGAATAGGGGTCACAGAATAGTTGGGAGAATTTGCCCCAGGCAGGGAGCCTGCAGGTTTTAGACAGGCTTCAGGGAGAGCCACCAGAAAGCACTGGCCCAGATCTCAGGGAAGATTTCTCCGTGTCTAGGTTCTACCAGGACAGCAACACCTGGGATGTGCACCAGCAGTTTTTATGGGGGCCCGGCCTCCTCATCACTCCAGTCCTGGATGAGGCAAGTGTTCCCAAAGAGAAACCATGGCGATCTCTGCTTTTGTTTTGGCTAACTCCAAACTCCTCTCTTCTTGCAACCCTGTATCTTCTTCCTATTCCCAAACCATTTCCGACATGCCTGGCTGGGGCAGCCTTAAAGGCAGCGTGCTGGAGCTTTGGGAAGACGGGTACACATTTTTGTCTGTAGGGGTCTTTTGTCCTTGACCAAGTTTTCAATCGGTGTAGAATCATCTATGGGTGACTCTGGAATCAAGAACGGTCCTATGAATTGTCAGATTCACCCAGCAGATCATAACTTGCTCCGTGATGGAGAGACAGGGTGGAGCAGTGCCCTAGCACTCATTCTAAGGTCAGGCTGGCCTTGGTGTTGGTTGTCACCTCTGCCCCTTGGCACCAGAGATATCTGGGGGAAATGACGTGCTAGTTCTCACTGGGGACTCTTGGGAAGGTTAAATGCGGTATACAGTGTAAACCTGGAACCGTTATTTTATCACAACATCCATTTCAGTATTCTTCTTCTTAATGGGATTCCACCTGGGGTTTTTCTTTGAGTTGCCAAGTTATCGCCTCTATTAGAAGAAAAGCACGAGTTGATAACAGAGAAAAGAAAGGCCATGTATGCATTCTCAGTACATGTTTAAGACTTTCCCTAGGGAATGCTAAGAAATCCATTTTTTTTTCTCCTTCAGAGGCTGGGCCATGAAGGACAAGATTTTGTTTTAATTTCAGGGTGCAGAGAAAGTGACCGCATACATGCCTGACGCTGTCTGGTATGACTATGAGACTGTAAGTAGCTCTGACTTTTCTCCACTCTTCAAGCTGCATAGACAGGATACTTCTAGGCAGAGAGAAACATCTATCCGTGTACTGAGGAATGTTTCTGCCGTGCTTCCAGTGGTAATTTCACAGCTGAGTCAATAAAGTGAGCCTAGGTCACTTGGCATCAGTCATGATGAAATCTGAACAAGATAATTCCATGTACTTTATTCAGGTCTCATGGGCAAATACTGGGGCTGGTAGACAATTTGAGCCTGGTTTTGAGTCAAATTCTTATTTAATACGCTCAATTCCCACAATGTATGTCAAGTAACCTCAGCAAGACATTGTGTTCCCCCAAGCCCTCAACTGATTCCAGAACCTGTTGTTCTTAGATTCTTTCCCTTTTCTTGTTTGATTGCCTGGCTAGACAGCAATTCGGCTAGGTGGGAGAAGGACACAGCTGTAGGTAAGTCAGCATGCGGTTAAGAGGTGACGTGTGCATGCCGAAGTGTTTGAGTTGTCTGTGTGCCTCAGGGGGTCCAAGAGAGATGGAGGAAGCAAAAAGTGGAGATGGAACTTCCTGGAGACAAAATTGGACTTCACCTGCGAGGAGGCTACATCTTCCCCACGCAGCAGCCAGCCACGACCACGGTGGCCAGGTACAGTGCGGCCGGGGGTTTCCTTATAAGAGGGGGAGGCTGACAAGCCTGGTCATTTCTGTTCCCATCTGCTGTCTGCATAGAAGAGGCTGATGCATTGCATGGACTGTGGGGAGGAAGGGCGTGCGTGTGTGTGTGTGTGTGTGTGTGTGTGTGTGTGTGTGTGAGGTCATCAGACTCCGTCCCTAGATTTCCCTAGGCCTCTTCTGGAGAAGCTGTGATTTAGAGCTGCATGCAGATGGATTTTCAAAGACCTGAATCTCTGTCCTTCCTTAACCCTTCTGACTGTCTCCTCGAAACATACTGACATCTGCGGTGGTGAACCTTCCTAGTTTTCCTAGGACCATTTCAGTGTTAGCCCTGAAAGTCTCATGTTTTGGGGAACATCTCAATTCTGGGTAAAGGAGTTCTGTTGATCTGCCCAGCTGCTTTAATTGGACCATCATTCCACTGTGCTATGCTCCTGACACCTCATTTCTAGGGAGTTGCCAATGTCTACACATTTCTACTCCCCTATAATTTCAGTTTCCTGTTCCTTTCTTCCCATGAGCCATTTCTTGTGATGCAAAACAGTGTTCAAAAATTTCAGTTCAAATCTCCTTCATGACATTACTTTCTCCTTGATGATTTTGATTCTCAAATTATACATTCCATCTGATACTAAAGAGACTCATTCATATTCATGTCTAAATTATTAGCTTATTAGCATTTAATAGGGAATTTTTTGGAGGTTAGGAATCCTTTTCTTTTGAACATTCCTTCCTACCATAATTTCTCAAATTTTGACTTTGTAATACTGATGGAAAATATTTATACACCCAGGACCACCTGCTTTCTTTTTCTTTATTCAGCTTTATGCTATGCTGTTCTGCATATTGATACCAAAACCAAAATGAGGATCTCAACTTGTTGCTTCCCAGGTTAAACTCCAAAATCTATCATTAGCAGAGTGTTGAAGGCCAAATAATCTGGTTTCAAGTTAACAAATGTGTCTCCTGACACATCTTGCTACACATCTTTAGATTAGCAATGCCCCAAGTCTTGTTATTCTCCAAACATACTCACCTCTTTTCCTGCCTTTGGGCTTCTCTATTTATTGTCCTTTTCAACATTCTTGGCCTGATACATTCTTAATGATCTTTCCAATTAAACTCAGATTTCTTCTGTGAGAAATCCTCCCCCAAAACTCCAGCAGAGGGAGTGCTGGTACTTGCAGCTTTCTGCTTATTATTTATACTTTATTACTGCTTAGCTATTCCCCCCCCCTTCTTAACATTGTTAAGTATTTCAATCATAGTTACTTTATACTTTGCAGCTGAGATTTCTAGTCTCTGAAATTCTTAGTAGATTCTTAATAAATCTCTTGTTAGTTGCTTTTGCCATTTATCTTTCATGCTGGCTAGTTACCTCATGTGTTTAGTAATTTTTTTGTTTTTCAAATGCGGTGACTGCAAGGATCCAATTATAGGTCTCATTCTTTCAGAGATGATTAGCCTTCCTTTTGGTTGCAAACGAGGATTACTGTCACCTTGGGTTTTGCATTAGCAACCTTCAGGGATCAGGCATCTAATTTATCTAGAGCCAAGCAATGTTTTTGTGGATGAGTCCTTCAGGCTATTGGCTTCCCAGGCGGCTGAGTGGTAAAGACTGTCTGCCAATGCCAGAGACTGCAAGACATGTGGGTTCGATCTCTGGATCAGGAAGATCCCCTGGAGAAGGAAATGGCAACCCACTCCAGTATTCTTGCCTGGGAAATCCCAAGGACAGAGGAGCCTGGCGGGTTATAGTCCATGGGGTCACAAAGAGCTGGACAGGACTGAGCAACTAAGCGTGCACATACACCTTCAGAGTATACGCACCTTCCCGGTATCTAGGCCACCGTGATGTTAGAAGTATCAGTATGGACTCCTGTAAGGATTTTAACTTTTGTGCCACTCAACTTTCTGCTTTGATTATTTGGTAAATATGTTTAATCTTTCTTACAATATTTAAGGTGGAGCTGTGGTCTGTTTGGTTTTGTATCTCTTAGACTTCCTAGCATTGAAAGCTACGCAGTACATGTGTGTTAAATGAAAGCAGATGACTTCGTTGATAATGGAATCTGGCTTGCACAGGGCACTGTGGAAGGCTGAACTGTGAAAGAATACAATAGGGGATGTAAGGGGTACAACAGGAGCCAGAAATTGGGAGGTGGCTTAGTGGGGGATGAAATAGGGAGAGATTTCAAATGCAGTTGCTCTTCCTTTCTCTGTCTCTATGTCCATATATTTCAGCATCTTTGGAGGGGTTTCTTGTGTTTCATTTTCTAAGTTGGGGTCCCCAACCTCTAGGATCTAATGCCTGATGATCTGAGGTGGAGCTGATGTAGTAACAATAGAAATAAAGTGCACAGTGAATGTAATGTGCTTGAATCATCCCCAAACCACCTGTCTCACTCCTGGTCCGTGGAAAGGTTGTCTTCCACGAAACTGCTCCCTGGTGCCAAAAAGGTTTGGGGACTGCTGTTCTAAGTCATGTAGCAAATAATTAGAATGTTTTCTTTTTCTGTCTCAAAATGAACTGAAAATAAAGAATCAAGTTAGGAAAATTGCCCTCATACAGATGGATTCTATTGTATTTTCTTGGTTTCTGAGTCAACGTGGGTCTTAGGCAGGGAAAAAATATGTCCTCCTAACTTCAGTGAATACTTCCCCTGCATGTATCAGCTATAATATGATTAGGCTGAACCAATTATCATCTAGGATTTCTCTTCTAATAGTCTGTATTCAAAATAATAACAGCATTAACAGCTTTTATTGTAGCTATTGTTGCAATTCTGGTGATTAAATTCTTGCCTCCTACATAGATGTTTCTCACCAATGTTTGGGGTATTTCTGCCTCCTGTGACACTAGTGATTCTGGAAAATGATGCCCCTGTAGATTTTGCCTTTGTGCCCGAAGACAAGCAGAGCCATCTGCTGCTAGGAACCTTTCCCGATTGAAATCTGATGGAATCCTTCACAGCTCATTTAGCAAAATTCTTTGAGCCTCAAGTCTTTGCCTCTCACATAAATCTTGTTTCCCATAGTCGTCGGAACCCTCTTGGTCTAATCATTGCCTTGGATGAGAACAAAGAAGCAAAAGGCGAACTTTTCTGGGATGATGGGGAAACAAAAGGTGAGCACCACGTTGGGGTTTCCAGATGTGCATCTTTGAGTTTCTCCTGCTGCTCATTCAGTGGTGGGAGACCTCTCACCAGGCACCATAACATTAATCACTCGAGAGAAGAATTCTGGTTTTGGTTGTGCAGTTTAGGAATAGTGGTAGATGAAAGGATGGTAGATGTTTTCCTTGGATGGAAGGAAAACTCCCCTCCACCTCTTAGAATTCTCCCACTGGTCAGCTATATTGTATATATATAGGCTCTCATTTGATTTTCAGTCAGCCCCTGAAATATGTTTTCAAGGCTGTTTCTGCCATTCAGTGCATTTTCCGTTACTCCAAATGCTCATGAACAAGCATGGTGGACGTGTAAAACATGCCCATGCTAGTGAGGCAGTGAGAAGACACTTTCCTAGTGCACCTGCATCTAGCCATTCTTCTCAGCTCATGTCTGTCTCCAGGGCACTATGGGGGAGCCTGGTGGTCTGCCGTCTATGGGGTCACACAGAGTCGGGCATGGCTGAAGTGACTTAGCAGCAGCAGCAGCAGCAGCAGCAGCAGTGCACTAAGAAGTCTTGTGGCTCAAGCTTAGGAAGCAGATTCACTGGAGGCATATGCTTTGGAAGCACTTGGGAGGGAGCCTTTTCAAGGTTAAGGTAGGAAGGAAAAGAGAAAACAGTGGCTCAGCCTTGGAAACTCTGTCTATAATCTGTCATTCTCAATGTGACGCTTTGTTGCTGAGTCCAACCTTGCTCTGCTTGCCACATGACAGGCCAGTAAATTGGAGACGAGGTGTTGAGGCAAAGAATAAGGACTTTATTCAGAAAACTGGCAAATGGAGAAGATGGCAGACTAATGTCTCAAAATAACCATATATCAAGATCTGGATGTTCAGGTTCTTTTATAGATTAGAGGACGAGGAGGTGAAGAAGTCAAAAGGTCGTAAGTCTTACACTTATCTCCTGGAATGGCCAGCCTAGGAGAGGGGGTGTGTTAATTTCTTCCTTCCTGCAACTGTTCACAGGCAGTTAGGGTAAGGATGTCTCCCTGAACAAAGGCACTTTGATTTAACATTCAGGCTTAGGGACAGGTTTCCCCGAGGCAGGCCATTATGTATAGACAGTATCCTGTTAGTGAACAAAAGCAATGGGAAACAGAGGTTCAAGAAAAAGAAACAGATCCAACTTGTAGTAGGTTTTCTTCTTCCCTGTAACAGCTTCAAGGAGTACCAGGAGGAAATCTGTTTTTCCTGTACTGGGCAGGCCAGAGTCTGACTTGCCCTTCTCTCCCTTTCAGA
Organism: Redunca redunca; assembly: GCA_006410935.1. Lineage (NCBI taxonomy): Eukaryota > Metazoa > Chordata > Mammalia > Artiodactyla > Bovidae > Redunca > Redunca redunca. The sequence goes on from SJYQ01001494.1 coordinate 666,484, forward strand.
TACTGTGGCCAACAACCTTTATCTCTTATGTGAGTTCTCTGTCACCCAAGTGAGTAGTATATTTTTATGAATCTTAAGTGTGAGCTTTGGTCTGATGATTAGCTCCTATCTGTTTGTGTATATGTGTATTTGTAGCTTCATTTATAACAATAGGGGGACACAATGTCCAATAATTGGATTATCTATGTTAGTAAAAAGAGGCAATGATATGGATAAATCAAAGCAGTCAGTCTTTTTAAATGAATTTTCAAGTGAATTTTCATGTGTGTGTATGTGTTTCTCTCACCCTCCTTCTCCCTGGCTCAGGGGAAAAATAAGTTTGTATTTGAGCACACATTAGTAGAGACAACTAAGAAGCATTCAGGGCCACTTGGGTAGCTGATCTGGGACAGACTACTTGAGTGGCTTGAGCATCTGTGTATTCAAGGCAGATCTTTGTGTTTAATTGTTTTGCAGAACCGCCTGGAGGTTAAGATTTTGCAATCAACCTACACAGACCCCAATAATTTAGCATTTAAAGAGATTAAAATCCTTGGAACCCAGGAGCCTAACAACGTTATAGTGAAACAGAACGGTGTTCCAATTCAAGTTTCTCCTAATGTCACTTACGATTCTAACCTACAGGTAAATAGCTTAGATGTTCCTTCTTGCCAAGGTTGCATTGGTTTCTAAAGGACCAGGGCACACTCTGAAGTCAGAAGTGGGGAAGTTAGAGGGTTAGGATAGAAAAAAATAAAAGAGGGAGCCAGAGCTGGGATGAACAAAGAGGCTGCTGAGATACTGGGAGGAAGTAAACTGGTCCTTTCCTCTTTTTTCCCTTATCTGCCCCTCAGTCTTCTGTTCTCTCTGCCTGGAACAGAAGAAGAGCAAAGACAGGAGTCTGGAGAACAGGATTAGAGGAAAACTGGGTCTGAAAGATGCTAATTGATTGGTGCTAGAAGGGTTGAGGTGGGATTCCCATTCATTTAAAATTTCAGGTGCTTTTCTTTTTTTCTTTACTCTATAGAGCTAGATCCTCCAACATATTCTTAGGAAATATTTTGAGTCAATGAATTTGATAAGCTTAGCTAATGCTACTTACTTGGTTAGGTGATAATAACAAAAGAATTTTTCATCACTTTTAACGAGACGATGGTCTTGAATAGGTTATTATCAATTCCTCTGAAATTTTAGCATTATGAGGGATCCTTTTCCACAACACTGTTTGCTACAGGCGTTCAAGATAATCTGGGATAGCGAGCAGCGGGGTCATCATGCTTTGTGAGGAACCTTCCAAATTTGGAGAAAAATAAGTACATTTTGTCTTCTACTAAAATGACATATTGGTATCATTGGACATTCTGTCCTAACAACATACATTGACGATGCATACATTATAAAGTTGGAAATACGGTATTATGTGACTGGTTATCGGAGAAGGCAATGGCACCCCACTCCAGTACTCTTGCCTGGAAAATCCCACGGATGGAGGAGCCTGGTAGGGGGCAGCCCATGGGGTCGTGAAGAGTCGGACACGACGGAGTGACTTCACTTATGTGTGCAGCAAAGTGCAGGTCCTTTGTAAGATGCTCATATGAAAATAAACTAATTACCAGTTTGATAAACAGATTAATAAATATACAAACAAAAGAACTCTTTTATTATTTGAATTTAGGTGGTGGACAGGCAACCCAATCGTACCTTTAGGAAATGTTAGCTTATATTCTTTCCAGTTTCATGTTCAAAGCTTAATGGACTCATTGAGCAAAAGCTTTGGCGGCATTAGGTCTAGAGCTGGACCTTAAAGACGGTACGTCTGTGTAGAGATTTGTTCAGCTGCAAGTGACAGGAAACTAAGCAAAATGGTAGTTTAAACAAACTGGGATTTTTTTTTTTCCTTATAGTACTGAGAATTTAGGAGGTGCTCAGTTTCTGGCATGGGCTCAGGGCTTCAGGCTTGTCAGTGCTGAGGTCTTTTCTTCCCTTGTGATTGGAAGTGATGGCTTAATTCCAGTCACTCTAGCCTTGTTAGAGGCAAAAATAAAATAAAAATTAAAACAAAGAAGAAGGAGCTGGAAGGAAAAGGGAAAGGTGACGATGAAGGAAAGGGAGGGGTAGGCCGTTAAATCAAGAAAGAAACCCTTGGCCAGCCACTTCCGGTGGACTTGCACTCAGCTATGAATGGCTGCAGCTGTGTTACATGGATTAAAAAAAAAAAAAGTTCTTCTTTGGGAAGTTTGGTGTTCCAAACTGAGTAGTAAGAAGGGAATTTTCCACTGGGCAGGTGGCTTGAAGTCTGTTTCACAAGTGGGCACCATTATCCTCAAAAGGGCATTGGCATAGGTAAGGCAGTCAAGGTTGGGGTATTAGCATAAGCCAATCCTGGGAAAGCCTTTTGTGAGCCTGTGAGTCTGTATAACTGGAATAGGCAGGACCCACCTCTGGTAGAGGGCCTAGTTTGGACAGATTAACTTGTGGTCAGCTTTTGGAGGGTCTTAGGTGCCACACTAAGAAGGATATGATCTAATTCTCAAAGGGTCTCCTATTGATCCTTGAATCAATATGCACCATTGTGAGACTGTTGTTCAGTGGTGGTTTTTGAGGTATAGGGAAATGTGAGATGAACGTAGACTGGGGAGAGACTGGAAGGATGATAATCCTTAGCATGGGATTTTATGACTCTATATAAATGAGAACTTTCACTGTGGAAGTTACTATTTTACAAGGAGACAACCAGAAGAAAAAAACATAGAAAAAATTAAGTATTTGAATTAATGAATGGAACTCAAAGAAAGTTTCAAGTTTTGAGGCTCTGGGCTTGGACCAGTGAAGAGACTAGGATATTAAAAATGGAAGGAGATATGATTTTGCCTACTTATCAGTTTTGTAATTGGTAAACTGAGACCCAAGGAATTTGAAAGAATCTGTCCAAGTTTCCTCAGTGGGATGGAGGGGAGAACCCAGGCCATATGATTCTTCTTTCTCTGTTCTTGCCCCAACTCCAGACCTGTGGGGAATACTGGTTTGGGGGATGGAGGGCAAGAAGTTGAGGTCAACTGAGGATGACGCCATGTGCTTGTGTTTTCTGTGCTACAAGGGGACTGTCAGGAAGAGAGTCTTCCTGACAAATAAGGAAGAGGAGTCAGGGGAGGAGAGAAAAGGGTGATTACAAAAGGTTGCGGTTGACCTGATTCTTTTCAAAATGTTATGCACAAGATTCTGATAGAATCGCACCATTTTCCCTTGGTTATTGGCTAACTCACTGCTCTCTCTCTCTCTCTTCATGGAAGCTCCAGTGCTATGTTACTTGGATTCTTGAGAGACTGGTCTGATTTTTGTTTTCTTTCCTGAAAGAAATCTCATACCTTGCGAGGTCTTTGCCCTGAGGATACATTTCTTTGATATTTCCCCGTTCCTACAGGTGGCTCTTATCACAGGAATTGATCTTGTTCTGGGAGGAGCATACACGGTGGAGTGGGATGTGAAGATACGGAATGAAGAAAAAATAGACTGTTATCCTGATGAGACTGGTGTTTCTGCAGAAAACTGCACTGCCCGTGGTTGTGCGTGGGAGGTAACCATGCTGACGGTGTTAATATACATGACAATCCTCTCCACTTTGTTTTAAATTGAAGCATAGTGGATTTACCATGTTGTATTAATTTCTACTGTACAGCAAAATGATTACATTATACATATATTAATAGATGACAATCTTTTTCATATTCTTTTCCATTATGGTTTATCACAAGGTATTGAGTATAGTTCCCTGTGCTATACAGTAGGACCTTGTCATTTATCCATTTTTTATATCATAGTTTGCATCTGCTAACCCCAAACTCCCAGTCCATCCCTCCCCCGCCTCCCCTTGGCCACCGTGAGTCTGTTCTCTACATCTGTGAGTCTGTTTCTGTTTGGTAGATAGGTTCATTCATGCCACGTTTTAGATTCCATGTATAAGTGACATCTGTCTTTGTGGTATTTGTCTTTCTCTTTCTGACTTACTTCGCTAAGTATGATAATCTCTAGTTCCATCCATGCTGCTGCAAATGGCATTATTTCATTCTTTTTTATGACTGAGTAATATTCTGTTGTGTCTGTGTATCACATCTTCATCCATTTATCTTTCTGTGGACCTTTAAATTGTTACCATGACTTGGCTATTGCCAACAATGCAGCTATGAACTTTGGCGTACATGTGTCTTTTTGAATTTTAGTTTTATCTGGATGTATGACCAGGAGTGGGATTGCTGGATCCTATGGCAGCTCTATGTTTCATTTTTTGAGAAAGCTTTGTACTGTTTCCCGCAGTGGCTGCAGTAACTTACATCCCCACCAGCAGTGTAGGAGGGCTCCCTTTTCTCCACACTCTCTTCAGCATTTGAGACTTTTTACTGATGGCCATTCTGACCCATGTAACATGGTACCTCATAGTAATTTTGTAAAATCCTTTACACTCCATCTACAATTTCATGAGCATGGCACCAGTGCCTAAGTCCCATGTAACATGGTACCTCATAGTAATTTTGTAAAATCCTTTACACTCCATCTACAATTTCACAAGCATAGTACCAGTGCCTAAGTCACTACTTAAAAATCTATAGAAAGGGCAGACTTCCAAAGTAACCTGAGTTTTTATCTGGATGTGAAGAATAAATGGGACAGAAATGTGTCTTTTTTTAAACAAAATTTTACACGGAGACCAGGAGTGAAAACTTATGTCACTACCAAAGAGTATATAAGAAAATGACTGATTTTATCCTTATCTCCCTGAAAACTGCATTTGCCCCTTTAAATTTGGTCATCCTAGAGCTCATGCTGAACTGAATTTGCCTTTACTTTTCAGGAATCCGGTCTTCCTGGAGTCCCTTTTTGCTATTTCGTCAATGACCTCTACTCTGTCAGTGATGTTCAGTATGACTCACATGGGGCCTCAGCTGTCATCTCCTTAAAGACTTCTCTGTATGCCTACGCCTTCCCCTCAGTACCTGTGAACTCCCTCCGCCTGACTGTGACCTACCATAAGGATAACATGCTGCAGTTTAAGGTATGTGTTGACAGTATACGTATCAAGTTCCTACTTCGCACTTTTTTAGTTTCATTATTTTTTGCTTGTCAGGATCACAGAACCATGCAATCAGTTTGCTCTTCTAAGTTAGCCATTGAAAACTGTCGAGTCCTTGGCACACACTTTCATAGTTTTGTTCTCCATCCATTTGGGGTAGGTATCAAGCAAGGCAAATGTATCTTGATATTTCATATGGGCTTTTGAGGTACTGTTGACAATGGAGGCTTTTTTTTTTCTGAGTTTTTGACAAGTGAATTTTTGCACACATTAAATGAGTGACTTTCAGCAACTGAAAACACATTGAAAATTAGCTGATGTACATATTTTATCCTACATGGGCTTCCCAGGTGGCACTAGAATCTGCCTGCCAATACAGGAGATGCAGGAGACACAGATCCAAGCCCTGGGTTGGGAAGATCCCCTAGAGTAGGAAACAGCAACTCACTCCAGTATTCTTGCCTGGAAAATTCCAGGGATAGGGGAGCCTGGTGAGCTACAGTCCACGGGGTCACAAAGAGCTGGACATGACTGAGTGACTGAGCTCACACACAATATACTAGGTCATTATCCTAAGAGTAATTTGGGACCATTGTTGGGACAGTGAGGCCTGGTCTAAACTGCCCTTTGAAATGATTACTGTTTCTACTGTAAGAAAAATGGTCGGGAGGACAAGGGTGAAAAAGGAGACAAGCTAGGACGCTACCAGTTAGGTAATCCGGCTGAGGTATTGAGCTTAGATCAGGCACAGAAAGGCGAGGGAGACGTGGACAACTTCAAGAGAATAAGAAGTAGCATCATGGGATCTGGTGATTGATTACAAATAGGCCACGAGGGAGGGAGAGACGTAAAGACAATCACCAGGTTTCTAGCTTGCCTCTCCAGATGGATGGTGCTGTCATCCATGAAGGGGAACCAGGAGGGGAACACTGGAAAGATTTGGGCTTAAGCAGAATACAGTGATGAATTCAGTTTTGGATGCTGAATTTGGGATATATGAAATACCTAGAAGAGTGTACTGGTTTCTTTTTCTTTCACGATTTAATGACATCTCAGGACAAGTGATGGCCTGTTTTTCGTTTTTTATTTATGTAGTTTTTTTTAAAAAAATTGGGATATAGTTGCTATACCATGTTGTGCTAGTCTCTGCTATACAACGAAGTGAATCAGCGGTGTGTATACCTATATCCCGGACCTCTTCCCATTCGTCACACCCCTCTAGGTCACCACAGAGCACCGAGATGAGCTCCCTGCGCTGTACATCAGCTTCCCCCTAGCCATCTATTTTACACAAGATAGTGTGTATATGTCATTCCCATTCTCCCAATTCATCCCCTCATTGCCATGTCCACACATCCATTCTCTACGTCTGCGCCTCTGTTTCTTCCCTGCAAATATGTTCGTCTGTACCATTAATGATGGGCTATTTTTACAGTCTTTTTCACTATTGAATTATAAGTTTCTCGAGGACAAGAATTTTTCCTTTCGTCTTTGTATTTCTGAGATGTAACACAAAGCCGAGTAGATAGTAAGTTCTCAATGTTTATTGAAAGAGTAAAGATTTAAGTAAGTGTGCATTGCCTGAAAGCTTCTTCACAATCTGATATCAACCTGGACTATGAATTCTTCCACATCTTGTAATGCAGGGATGATGCTATTGTATCTTTCCATCCTCACCTTTGTACTGGCATGTGGTGGGTGCCTAGTGGGTTTGAAATAAACGAACTCAACTTTTCAGGTTTAACTCTTCCCTGCTCTACCTCCTGGGTGATACAATAGCTCTCTCCAAAATAATTGCCTCTTTCTTTTAATTCTCTGTGCCATTGCGTTTATTTCTCTGCCAGGAATGACTTGGTTTTCTTTCTGTGCTTGATTAATGGCTGTAAAGCTTTGAAGATTCAGCCCCTTTCCCCATGAAACCATCTCAGTCTTCTGGAAACATTGATAGGCATTTCCTTCCCTATAATCTCACAATACTTCTGTACATAGTATGTATCACTCAGGTGTTTGGGGCACGCTCTTTCACCTTTCATGTGAATTTCTTAGCATGTGAATTTCTTAAAAGCAATAACTGTGTCTTACTTAGTTTAGTAAACCTTGTGTCTTACTCAGTTTAGTAAACCTTGTGTCTAGTATAGTATCAGACAGGAATATAGTAGGTACACAGTGAATCAGTTTAGACCCCAGTTTTTAGTGAGAATATCTATGATTATTTTAAATCAAGAAGAGTTCATGTTTTTTAGGGGAGAAACTTTTTTCAATTCAGAAAAGTTTTCAGGTAGTCATGTATACTGACACACCCACAAACAAAATAATACAGAATATATCCATAAATTCCAGACTGATTTTCCAAGGTGGAACCGATGTGAAAATAATGTGTTGCTGTAAGAGGATTTAAAAATAAGTTATGGCAGACTCAGATCAAAATGATAAATCTGACATTGTTCTTCAATTTGTTAATTAAGTTCCCAGTATCATGAGCTTAAAGAAGACAAATACAGTGTTCAGACTCTTTGTTAAAGACATCTGGTTTCTGCTAAGGGTATAGGTTTCAAGACTACTATATTTACCTAAAATCTGTCTCCTCTGGTCTAGATTTATGATCCCAACAACAACCGCTATGAAGTTCCAGTCCCTCTCAACATACCCAGTGTTCCATCTGGCACCCCTGAGAGCCAACTCTATGCCGTCCTCATTAAGAAGAATCCATTTGGGATTGAAATTTGCCGCAAGAGTACAGGCACTGTCATGTGAGTGGCTCTTAGTCTGATTTGGAGTTGATGATCCCCCGTGTCCTTGCCTGGTCCAGTGTCCTTGGAGATACCCTGCTCAAAGCAATGCACCAGCCACTCCCAGATTCTTGAATAAGTCATTTCCTCCTGTTCTTATGAGAAATCTTAAGTGTCCTGGGAGTAATTCCTGAGTCAGTTGCATGTACCTAGGGGTTCATTCAACCAATGTTGATGGAGTGCCTTCTCCATATTAGGTGGTTATAGAAGATGAGGTCTCTCTTTCTATGACAAAAATAATAAGGAAATAACAAAAATAATCTAAGTTAAAATATGCAGAGATTTAGATCGTGACAACGCTATGCAGGAAAAAATCACAGGGTAATTGATAATTATGGGGAGGTGACTGCATTTGATACTGTGGTCAGAGTTGATGTCTCCAAGGAAGTGAGCTTTAGATAGGACCTTGGGGAGGAGAAGGAGCCTCCCATGTGGAGATGGGAGAAGTGGGCAACATTTCAGGCCATGAAATAGGAGTAAACTTGCCTTATGAAGGGGAAAAATTCCAGTGTGGGTGGAGTAGTTTCACAAATAAGGAGGTAAATGGCAGGAGATGAGGCTGGGGTTTAGGTAGCTTCAGATCAGGAATGGCTTTGAAGACTTCACAAGACACTTCAGTGAGAATCACTGAAGAATTGTAAACAGGGGTTGACATGATGTGAGATACTTAAAAAAAAATAACTCAGGACGCTGCATAGCAAGTGGACTCTGGTGGGGCAAGAGCGGAAACTAGGGCTGCTGTGAAGTGGGGCAACTGAGATGATGAAAGTGATTAGATCTGGCATTCTGGAGGGACCACTGAAGGGAAGGAGTGATAAAGGAAAGGAGAAGAAAGGTGCTGGCTCCTGGACTTGCAGCCCTGGCTGCTGTGATTATCTTAGTCGTACAGACTTGATGTTCTGTGTGGGAGGTCCACAGGAAATCGAGAGTTCAGTCTCCCTGAGACTCTAGCTGCCTGAAGCCATTAGAATAGCCCATTTCTTTCCCAAACATACCCTCTTGTGTTGCAGCTGGGACTCTCAGCTCCTCGGCTTTACCTTCAATGACATGTTCATCCGCATCTCCACGCGCCTCCCCTCCCAGTACCTCTATGGCTTTGGGGAAACTGAGCACACAGCCTTCCGAAGAGACTTGGCATGGAAGACGTGGGGGATGTTCTCCCGAGACCAACCCCCGGGGGTAAGGGCAGAACACTTGGGATTTGGGTCGTTGCCTCTGTCCACCCACACTGCGTACACATCATGAAGCGGGTGTTTCCTCTTCCCACTCCCCACTGGGATGCTCACAGTCTGCTTTTAGACAAGCAGATTGACTCTCAGCCTCCTTTGTTTCTTACATGTTTATTTCACAGAGAAGACTAGACACACTTTATCAATCAATTTGTTGAGGTTTTTTTTTTTTTATCAATCTCTCTTTTCAATCTTTATCTTTTAACCTCCTGCCCTTCTCCCCATGACTCTCTCAGTACCAGAAGAACTCCTATGGTGTCCACCCCTACTACATGGCAATGGAGGAGGATGGAAGTGCCCATGGAGTGCTCCTGCTGAACAGCAATGCTATGGGTAGGGTGATGCTGGCATCTTCTCTGTTTTTGTGAATCAGTCCTTCTTGAGGAACTTCAGAATGTGTTCAGTCATGTTGCCCCTGAAGTCAAAATTATTATCTTGTGGACAGTGTTTTTCTTTTTTTTTTTTTCTTCATTCTGTTTATTTCAGTTCAGTAACATGTAGTAACAGGCTTCCGTGGTGGTTCAGTGGTAAAAACCCTCCTACCAATGCAGGAGACACAGGTTCAATCCCTGGGTCAGGAAGATGCCCTGGAGAAGGAAATGACAGCTCACTCCAGAAGTCTTGCCTGGAAAATCCCACGGATGGAGGAGCCTGGCGGGCTATAGTCCATGGGGTTGCACAAGAGTCAGATACAACTTAGCAACTAAACAACGACAGAATGTAGTAATTAGAATTAACTCATTTGGCATAAACAATGTAGGATGGGATAGCAAAATCAAGGGAGTCCCAAGCGTCCTAGAGGTTAGTCAGTGGGAGCCATTTATATAATTTGACTTAGTGATGAGAGTTTGGGTCAGAACACTCACTCTGGTGGTACTAGGGTGTAAAGAAAATTTGAGTAGTGTATTGGAAAGGCAGTGGGGAATCAAGAAGTAGAGTTAAAGAGTGTGCTTGTAAAAACTGGAGAAATCTGAATATGGCCTGTATCTGAGTTAGTAGTATTATATCAACATTGGTTTCCTGGTTTTGATGACATACAATGGTTATGTAAGAATTATCATTGGGGGATGCTGGGGGAAGTGTCCAAGAAAAGTTTTAGTACTATTTTTGCAATTTCTTGTAAGTCTTAAACTGTTCTGAAATAAAATCAATAATAGCAGTTTTAAAAGAGCAGAAGGACAAAACATATAATAAGGTAATAGGTACATCAAAGAGAAAAAAATCCAGGCATATGCCCTGAAGACTTTCACTTAACTTTTAAAATTCTGTGTAGGTATAGTACAAATTGCCTTCTCTCAATATTCTACAATAGAGGCATAGGAAGAAGGAGAATGTATGAATTTCAGGGGTAATTTCTCACTTGAAGGTTTCCATATTGATTGGTATTTTCTGCATTTCCAGATGTGACCTTCCAGCCCTTGCCTGCTTTGACATACCGTACCACGGGAGGAATTCTGGACTTTTATGTGGTTTTAGGGCCAACTCCAGAGCTTGTCACTCAGCAGTACACTGAGGTAAGAGGGAATTCAGTTGGTTACCCAGTGTTTATACAGCACTTTCTGTAGTTCTTAGATGATAACTGAAACTGTTGGTCTTTCTTGGCGACAGGTAGGTTATAGAATAATGAACAATAAATACATCCCAATAACTGTTAAATTCATAGCCCCTCAGAGCATTGCAGAGTAGCAGAAGTAGTAATAGTATTGCTGGTTATAGCTGGCGGTGGCAATGGTAATGGTGGTGATGATGGTAACAGGGGTGGTGGTGATGGTGCGATGATGGTGGTGATGGTGGTGGTGGTGGTGGTGGTGTAATGATGGTGGTGATGGTGGTGGTGATGTGATGATGGTGGTGATGGTGGTGGTGGTGTAATGATGGTGGTGATGGTGGTGGTGGTGTGATGATGGTGGTGATGGTGGTGGTGGTGTGATGATGGTGGTGATGGTGGTGTGGTGGTGTAATGATGGTGGTGATAGTGGTGGTGGTGTAATGATGGTGGTGATGGTGGTGTGGTGGTGATGGTGGTGTGGTGGTGATTGTGGTGGTGGTGTAATGATGGTGGTGATGGTGGTGTGATGTGATGATGGTGGTGATGGTGGTGGTGGTGTGATGTGATGATGGTGGTGTGGTGGTGGTGGTGGTGGTGGTAATTGTGGTGAGGGTGGGGATAGTGAACATGATAACTGTGGTTGCAGAGGTTGTCACAGTTGCTTTGGCATCAGCCAAACAAACAGTGTTATAAAACTTACTGTCTGTCGCTGATATATTACTTGCTGCACGTCAGATCACTTTCCGGATATTAATTCACTCAGTCTTCACAAAACACTATGAAACAAATACGTTCTTATCCTCGATTTACAAGTGAAGAAACACGTATGAGAGGTTATTTCACTTTCGTCCAGAGTCACATAGCCAGCAGAGATTGGACCCTATGGGGCAACCCAGGCATTTTGTTTCTGAATTTCACGTTCTTAACCAGAAGGCTAGAAATCACTGGAAATGGGAGTAAAGTCAGATTTTCAAGCGAGGCCAAGTCTGGCAGGTGATTTCTCCAAGTTGTCCTCGTGGCTTTGCCTCCTCTTCGTTTCTCTCTGGGATTGAGTTTGCCGATTATCTAACTGGGGACACTGGGAAAACATTATTACTTGGTATACAACTTTAATCCAAATTCTTCTTTTTAAGGACTAAATTTTGTTTATTTTCTAGTTGATTGGTCGGCCGGTGATGGTTCCTTACTGGTCCCTGGGGTTTCAGCTGTGTCGCTATGGATACCAGAACGACTCTGAGATCTCCAGCTTGTACGATGCGATGGTGGCTGCCCAGATCCCCTATGTATGTCGTCAGCCTGTGGGGTTCTGGCTCTGGGACCTCGTGGTCAGCCCTTGTCTCGATGTCTGCATCTGTCTGATTTTTGTCAGACTCTATGAAATTACAAAGCACTTTCTCATAGAGGATCACACACGGTCTCACTCTACCCAGTGGTTATAATATAAGCGGGGTGGGGGTGGGGGGTCATTGTCCCCAACTCGAAGAGTCACAGTGAGTTGCCAAAGGAGGAGGGCAATGGGTCAGCTCTAGGGTTCTTTCTACTAGATCATGCTTCCATTTCTTTCACATGACTTCATGGCATCTAGTCAAAAACATCCTTGCTACCATATAAAAGGTAAAGAGTAGTTTTGCCTCATTAAAAGAAATTGACCCAAATTCGGTCAGACCGTTGTCTGTAGATATAACCTCAGTTCTGACACTTCACCAGCACTGGAGCTCAGTGTCCCCAGCTTTGATCTAATTCTTGGTTGAATGTAGGGATCTTGGGACTGGTTTCCAGAAGAAATACGTGTGAGACAAACTTTACCTTTACTTGAAGACGGGTTGTTTTTTAGTCTCTACGTTATATCTGACTCTTTTGTGACGCTATGAACTGCAGCCCTCCAGGCTCCTCCATCCCTGGGGTTTCCCAGGCAAGAATACTGAAGTGGGTTGCCATTTCCTTCTCCAGGGGATTTCCCCGACAAAGGGATTCAACCCGCGTCTCCTGCTTTGGCTGGCAGATTCTTTACTGCTGAGCCATTGATTTTTCTATTAATCAATATTATTCTCTGAATTTTCTCTTGTTTCCTATTAATGGAAAGTCTGGCATGCAATATTTTATTCTTAATAAGAAAGCTGTGTCTGATTACCCCTAGGATTATTGTTCCAAAGCAATTAGAGATGCTTTTGTTTGTTTTATTTTTAGTGGATTTACTGTCCATGTTGTTAGTACTGTGCTGGTACTGTGTTAGTATATTATTTTGTCTGAATCTGAACCCCTGACACCTGAGTTTGCTTCCTGGCAGAGATAACTGTGTTTGCTCTTTCAGTTCAGTTGAGTCACTCAGTCATGTCTGACTCTTTGCAACCCCATGAACTGCAGCATGCCAGGCTTCCCTGTCCATCACAAACTCCCAGAGCTTGCTCAGACTCATGTCCATCCAACCATCCCATCTTCTGTTCACTCCTTATTCTGGCCCTTTACAAAGCACACTCATCGACTTTTTTCATGTATCTCTGCAGACAAAATTGTGGAGGTTGACATTGTCATTCTGCTTTTTGCTAATTTAGTTTTTTTTTTTTTCCTATTTTTACTACTGAAAGTTTGAGAACTAGGTGAATTTTCCAGAACCTAATACCTAGCAAATAACAGAGGTGGGATTTGAAAGAATCAAGAGATGCCGTCTGAACTTCACCCCTGGTTCCTGGCCCTGGTTACTGGACCGTTGTTCTCACGTGGACCAGGGCTTGTGTAAGTTTCCTGTGTCCTCTTCCAGGATGTGCAGTACTCAGACATTGACTACATGGAGCGGCAGCTGGACTTCACCCTTGACGCCGAGTTTGAGGGGTTTCCAGCTCTGATTACCCGCATGAGGGCCGATGGGATGCGAGTCATCATCATTCTGGTTAGTTGCTGTGTGACTGGGTGGAGTCTGTTTGGAAGACTGAATGGACTTTGGTGGAGAAAGCTTTGTGTGTGTTTTCTTCCATACTATGAGTAGAGAAATTAAGTATATTTCCTTGGGTTCACAGAAGCTCGATAGCACGGGTGGAAGGCATGCCTCCTCTTGGGAGGAATTCTCCTTTTCCCTGCCTGAGTCATTCTCTGGCTTTGGTTTCCTCACCTGACCTGTGCTTTGATTTTAGGATCCAGCCATTTCTGGCAACGAGACTAAGCCCTATCTGCCATTCACACGGGGTGTAGAGGATGATGTCTTCATCAAAGATCCGAGTGATGGGAGCATTGTCTGGGGAAAGGTATGCTCTGAGCAGTGATTCACTAATCCCCACGCTATCAGTGGGTTTGCACATTTGTTTTCTTTTTTCCATTTGGACTTTGAGGTCAGAAGTTCTCAGATTCTCCATTGGTATTTGTCACCACTATTAAGGAATTTTAAAGGAATGTGTGTGTACATTGTGTGATCCAGTTTTCTCTAGATCAATCCTACAAGAAAATCGAAGTACTATCAGCCCTAGAACAAGGTTTATAATTTCTTGTGTGCTTAACCCTTCAGTTGAGTCCAACTCATTGCAACCCTATAGACTGTAGCCCACCAGGCTCCTCTGCCCATGGGGTTTTTCATGCAGGAATACTGGAGTGGGTTGCCATTTTCTTCCTCCAGGGGATCTTCCCAACCCAAGGATTGAATCCGTGTCTTCTATGCCTCTTGCATCGCTGGTGGATTCTTTACCACCTGAAAGCCCTGTGGTTTCTTAGGAAATGCTATATAAGAGAAATTACCTAGTGCATTGCTTTAAAATATGTTTCTCTTCCCAGGTCTGGCCTGATTTTCCTGATGTGGTAATTAACAGTTCTCTAGACTGGGACAGTCAAGTGGAGGTAAGGGGCTTGTGTGGATGTGGGGGATCGGGGATGTCAAGAAGGTGCCACCGTGCTTAGGATGCTGGACACCCCTGTGCCATGAGCACGGGGGAGATGAGGAAACTCACAGGGAACGTGTCCTGTGCACCTGTCTTGTGCCAGTCGCTTTGCATGCAGTATTTTACCCAGTTGGGAGGTAGGGATTTTTATGCTTTGCATAACCAAGACTCAGAGATCTTAAATTACTTGTGTCCATGGTTTCAGGTAACAGAGTGATGATTTCCACTCCATGACTCAGATTACAAACATCCAGGAAATTTCCACTGAATGAAACCTCTAAGAAACACTGTCTTTTGACTGAATTAGTATATTTATTGTTCCTTTTGCAATTTTTGCTTTGAGTATCCTTTTCAAACAGTCTCTCACCCCTGTCTTTACTGATTGGTACGTCTTTCTTTTTGTGGGTAGACTTCTCCATCTTCACTCTCATAAATCCCCCATCTTTCCTTGGGTTTCTCAGCTTTGATCTCTTTTTTCTTTCTTTTGCTGCGCTGGGTCTGTGTTGCTGCACGTAGGCTTTCTCTAGTTGTGAGCGGGGGCTGCTCTCTAGTTGTGGCACACAGGCTCCTCACTGCAGTGGCTGCTCTTGTTGCAAAGCATGGGCTCTAGGCACGCGGCCTTTAGAAGTTGTGGCACGCAGGTTTACTTGCTCCGCAGCATGTGGGATCTTCCAGGACCAGTGATCAAACCTGTGTCCCCTGCACTGGCAAGCAGATTCTCAACCACTGGACCACCAGGGGTGTCCCTCAACTCCGATCTTATCTCCAAGTTTCTAGCCATATGTTAAAACTTGCTCTCTCCTGGGAACAGGTTCTCACTTATCATGGATCTCAGATGAGGATCCAAGGGAGAGAACGTAGCATCCTGCAATCTCTGTTGTCTCTCAGATCACTTGAAGACTGGTGGTCCAGGCAGGCCACATGGACATAGGAGTCTGCCAGAGAAGTTCAGGGTCATGGGCTCCTTGACTTTTACTTACTTATTTTAGTTTTTAGTATTTTCCTCCAGCTTAACTGAGGTATAATTGATAAATAAAATTGTATATATGTAAAGTATACAATGTGATCATTTGATATACATGTATATCATGAAATGATTATCAGAATCAGGTTAATTAACACATCCATGATTTCAGATAGTTGCCATCTGTGTATATGTGTGGGGAGAATCTACTCTCTCAGCACCGTTTAAGTATACAATACAGTATTATTAACTATAGTCACCACATTGGATATCAGGTCCAGGAACTCATTCATCTGATAAATGAAGGCTTGCAACCTTTGACCAGCATCTCCTCATTTCCCCACCTCCTCGCACCTGGTAATCACTATTCTACTCTCTGTTTCTATGAGTTCAACCTGTTTTTCTCCGATTCTACATATGTGAGATCATACAGTGTTTGTTTTTCTCTATCTGGCTTATTTCACTTAGAATAATGCCTTCTAGGTTTATCCATGTTATTGCAAATGGCAAGTTTTCCTTCTTTGTCATAGCTGAATGATATTCCACTGTATACACACACACATACATACCACCTGTTCTTTATCCATTCATTTGTGGGCAGACACTTAGGTCATTTCAACATCTTGGCTATTGGGAGTAATGCTTCAGTGAACATGGGACATATCTCTTCAAGATACTAATTTTGCTTCCTTTAGAGGATATACCCAGAAGTAGGATTGCTGGATCACTTGGTAGTTCTATTTTTAAGGTTTTGAGGGAACTCCATAGTATTTTCTGTATGTATTTTCTGGCTATACCAGTTTATATTCCCACCAGCAGTGTCCAAGGTGTCCCTTTTCTTCACGTGCTTGCCAACACTTGTTATCTGTCATCTTTTTCATAAAAGCTGTCAAAACAGCTTATCATTGTGGTTTTGATTTGCATTTCCTTGATGATTAGTGAAATTAAGAACCTTTTCATGTATCTGTTGGCATTTGTAGGCCTTCTTTCCACATATGTCTGCTTAGGTCCTTTGTCCATTTTTAAATCAATTTATTTGTGGGTTATTGTCCTTGTTATTGAGCTTTATAACTTCCATATGCATTTAAAATATCAGCTCATTGGCTATTTGCCTGTTAAATATTCTCTCCTGTCCTGTAGGCTGCCTTTTCATTTTGTTGATTGTTTTTTGTGGAGAAGCTTTTTAGTTTGATGTATTTCACTTAATTTTCTTTTGTTGCTAGTGCTTTCGGTGTCATCAAATCCAAAATGTCATTGCCAAGACCAGTGTCAAGGAGCTTTTTCCTGTGTTTTCTTCTAGAAGTTTTATGGTTTCAGGTCATACTTTTGAGTCTTTAATTCATTTTGAATTAAGTTTTATGAGCAGTATAAGATAGGAGTCCAGTTTCATTCTTTGTTCCTTTTTTTTTGGCTGTGCTGGGTCTTCGTCGCTGCACAGGCTTTTCTCTAGTTGGGACAAGCGGGGGCCACTCTCCAGTTGTGATGCTCGGGCTTCTCATGGTGGTGGCTTCGCTTGTTGTGGAGCATGGGCTCCAGGCATGCGGGCTTCAGTAACTGCGGTTCCTGAGCTCTAGAGTGCAGCCTCAATAGTTGTGACACACGGTCTTATTTGCTCCTAAGCAAGTGGGATCCTCCCGGATCAGGAACCAAACAAGTGTCTTCTTCACTGGCACTCATTGCACTCTTTACCACTGAGCCACAAGGGAAGCCCCGATCCATTCTTTTGCGTATGGATATCCACAGTTTTCTTTTCTCTATTTTGCCCACTCCACCCAGTTTGTAGGCTCTTAGTTCCCTAATCAGGGATTGAATCCAGGCCCCCAGCAGTGGGAGCATGCAGTCTTAACCACTGGGCCACCAGAGAATTCTCTTCATGATTTTCTAACACTGTTAATAGAAGGCTGTCCTTTCCCCATTTATGTTCTTTGCATCCTTGTCAAAGATTAATTGACTGCATATGCATGGGTTTATTTCTGGGCTTTCTATTCTGTTCCACTGATCTATGTGTCTTTTTTTTTTTTTTTTTTACCAGTTGTTGTTTTTGTTTACCTGCTAAGAAATGGGGCCAGGTGGGTACATCATGGGTTGAGGATGAGGGGAAATGGCATTGCAGAAACAATGAAGCAAGAGTGGAACACAGACTGGAGTGAGGTAAAACTAGGACCTTGGAGAACAGCAGAATTGTCTTCATTTCATGGGCAAGAGCCCCTTTAATGGGGTTCATAAATCAAAATGGTCAAATCGCTCACTTGTGTCTCATTCGAGATTTAGTTATCTCTCAGATGCGACTGGTGTTGACTCTGTCTACGCTAATCCTCCACTTTCCTCCTTTGCCTGAGCTGGAGCTCTCTGTTTCTGGTGAAAGGTTCTGTTTTATTGTTTCTATATTTCTACCTCCATTTTCTAACAAAAAGGCCTTCTTGACATGCTTGCCCTTCACAAGATGCTCAGTGATGTGACTCAACACCTTGATGTTCTCTGTGAGCTGGATCCCTGTGTGCTGGTCCATTTTTGTTTTTTCTTCTTGCTGTTCCTTGTGGTCTTTTATCTAGACGTTGGTTTTCCACTTGCCTATTATCTGTTGTGTATCAGAACTGGAAGTTCCCTAATCTAAGTCTTCTTTCTGTTGTTTCCCCGCCACCCACACCCTTGCCACCAACATTATTTAGCTTTTAACTCTTGAAATGCACTGATGAACACAGAAGAACCGATTTACTAAGACATACAAAGGGCCATAAAGGTCCATAACAAGCATCATAGTTATGTAGAAATTTATGAAGATTTGCTGTTGTTAAGTGGAATGAATTCACAATTACACAGTTTCTAAGCTCAGTGTGGTGGGGGAATACAAGGGTCAACGAGGGCCTTCCTCTCCAAAGGGTTATAGTTCTGGAGTTATACCTTGGGTCCATTTTCCAGGTTAAAATAAAGACACTGTTTTTATCATTTGAAGAAGATAAGAGAAAGGAGAGTTGAAACTTTCTCTTTAAGTTCTTGCACTTTATTTGACACACAATTAATTCTTCTTCATAGAATTAGGATAAGAATTACATGAAATAATGTACATATTTAAAGCCTAGGTCAAGCAGTAAGTATTTGACACTGCACTTTTCAGGTAACTCTGAAACCATAGAAAACCCAGATACATATCAGTTAGATAGTTTAATGTAATAAAATGCAACCTTACCTCTTACAGCCTTTTCCTCCCAAGAATGAAATAGGGGAGAATCACCTGGATGTTTCTTTCCAACCTGTCGATAATACATCTGCTCTCTGCCCCCTTCAAGCTGCAGTCTCCCTGGCTCATGCTTTGTATTTGAGGAGAGCTTAGGAAACTTCAGGATGGAGGTTGAGGAGTGGGTATCTAACAGATGAAACAGTGAGTTCAGGGTGTTGGTAGCTGCCATTCAATTTGAATCAAAGAGGAAAACAGTCCATGAATGCTTTCCGGATGATAAGAAGGAGTTTCATTTGTGCTCATTTCTATTCTTTGCATTCATTGTATTTCAAATAAGCTAAGAACATTCCTTAAGCTCTGTTTGGATTAACTATCACCACACAGAATGGGTTTTGTAAGTTAAGCTTTCAGGAAATGCCAGTTTTCTGTCTAATATATTTATTTGGGACAAATAAGTTATATTTCCTTCTTACAGAAATACCGGGCATTTGTGGCCTTTCCAGACTTTTTCCGTAATTCAACCATCGCATGGTGGAAGAAGGAGTTGACAGAACTGTACACCAATCCACGGGAGCCAGAGAAGAGCTTGAAGTTCGATGGCTTGTGGATTGTAAGTGTGCACGTTTATGTCTGTGTACATGGGGACAGTTGCGTTTCTATCTCTGCGTGCCTCAGCATATGTATCCCTGACCTTTAATCCGAAGAGGTAATAGTCATCCAGGAAAGACTTTGAACGCATCAGACTGCAGCTCTTCCAGTCAGGACCGGCCCACTCTGATACGCCTCTTAGCTTGTGCCTTGTCTGAAGTTCTGGCTATAAAAGTCCAAGGTGATAACCAGGAATTCCTTGGAACCGAGCTTACTTTACACCCTCAGTGAGAGTTTTTTCAAATCCTCTAGCCAGTCATTCTGTAGGGCTTTCCTGATCTTTCTCAAGCTGGATTTGATGAATCTGCCTGGGCTCGTATCTATGGAACAATATACTCTCTGCTTCCTTGTCTCTGGGTTGACAGGATGTAACTGTTTTTAAAAGTAAAGTATTTCTGGGTTTGATATTTCTAGGATATGAATGAACCAGCGAGCTTCGTGAATGGAGCAGTCCGTCCAGGCTGCAAGAATGCCATTCTGAACCACCCTCCCTATATGCCACGTGAGGACCCTTGGCCTTCTCTGCTGGCAGCTTCATGGGTACAGGGAGTGAGCCCTGCCAGAGCCCAGCAACCTAGCATTTACCCTGATGCTCAGGGACATCCTGACTGATGCTCTGTTTTGCAGGGGGGTGGAGGGGGCGGCAAAGTAACAAGACCATTCCTGAGAACTTTACCCAGTTGGGTGTGGGCAAGTTATTTGCCCCTTTGAGTTAAATTCTCAGTTTTTTTCAGAAAACACTTAACAGTGGTAATGTCTCCAACAGACTCTATAGCTCAGTGTCTTACTTCCTCAGACTCGTGTGAGTCCCTCCCCAGGAATCTGTTGTGTTACCAGGGGGTGGACACACTCCCTCCCCTTACCATGGAGTCGGTGACTTTGGCACTGTACTTGTGTTCATGTCTTGGATCCAATTATTATTTTTTCTATGAGTGGTATGAGCTTCAGCAGATGACTTGCTCTTTCCAAATCTCAGTTTTTTTAAACTGTAAAAGGAGGATCATGATATCTCCTTCAAAGAATCATGATAAGTATTATATGAAATAATGTACATGCTAGAAGCTTGGTTGGAGCCTGTCCGTGTTTGACAACCGTGTCCTCCGCACGCCGCTGCTTTCTCCTCTGGGGTCCTGGATGCTGACAACACCTGCAGGTGCCACTGTAACTAAGAGCCAGGCACATTTCCAGGACGCTGGGGAGAAGAGGGACCCATGCAGAGGTCAGCTTAGCCTTAAGAGCCAGACACTGCCTTGCTTCAATCCTATGAAGTGAGGTCAAGGCTAAACAGGATCAGGCAGGGGTCAGTGTCACATTGCTAGATCTTTCTCCTCAGATCTGGAGTCCAGGGACCTGGGCCTGAGCAGCAAGACCCTGTGCATGGAGAGCCAGCAGGTCCTGCCTGACGGCTCACCCGTGCGCCACTACGACGTGCACAGCCTCTACGGGTGGGCCCAGACCAGACCCACATACGAGTGAGTCGTCATTGCCCTTCTCCAATGGGGACAGCCTGAGGGGACAGCCTGGGACTGGGGAAGCTACCCTGCTCCTCCTTTCATTCCCTCTTCCAAGAGTTCAGTCAGTCAGTTCAGTTGCTCAGTTGTGTCTGGCTCTTTGCAGCCCCATGGACTGCAGCACACCAGGCTTCCCCGTCCATCACCACCTCCTGGAGTCTACTCAGACTCATGTCCATCACGTCGGTGATGCCATCCAGCCAGCTCATCCTCTGTTGTCCCCTTCTCCTCCTGCCTTCAGTCTTTCCAGCATCAGGGTCTTTCCCAATTAGTCGGTTCTTCAGGTTCTTCCAATGAAGTCGGTTTCTTTGCATCAAGAGTTGGGTAGATTTTAATTATAGCTCTATAGCAATTCTCACTTATTGGGTTGGCCTTAAAGTTTGGGTTTTTCTGTAACATCGTATAGAAAGACCCCAATGGACACTTTTGCCAACCCAGCATTAAACACCCATGAGCATGTAGCCACATCCTGTGATCCTAGTGAGGAGGACAGATTTAAATAAGAGCTGGTCATGCTGGTGAAAGGCTAATAGTCCTCATGGAGAAAACACACAGGGAGACACAGGCAATCATCACAGGGTGTGGATGATGCTATAGTAACTTTAGCTATTAGAAGGGAACACAGAGGACTGGGTATCTCTTTCCTTGACTTCAGAAGTGACTCAGCTCTGTTGGGATGGATTAATTGATTGATTTAGTCATTCCTGTTGGCTAGCCAACTGGTGTGCTACTGGATTATCCCTGCCTCATTTTGTGTGCTCAGTCCATGCTTAATAAGCATTATCCCTATTAACCTTATACAGGAATTCACCTTCTTCTTTCCCCAGTGTATTAAACTGAGTATTGAGTAAATAGCAAGATTCAGTGACTAGCTATTATTTTTAGGTGACCCAGTGAATCTATTATGTTCTGTAGTTTTTATAAAACATTGTAAAATACCATATAGAGGCACAAGTTTTGATATTATCTCCATCTCCCGGAATCAGTCAGTCGGGACCTCATGACCTGGTTTTCCATATTCCCTTCTGGGACTTATGAGACGCTTTATCCTTGAGCTGTAGGCTCCGGAGCTCTGGGGCTTTCCTCCCCTGCTCTGCCCTAAGTCATGCCTTGTCCCCCTCCGAGCAGAGCCGTGCAGGAGGTGACGGGACAGCGAGGGATCGTCATCACTCGCTCCACTTTCCCCTCTTCTGGCCGCTGGGGAGGACACTGGCTGGGAGACAACACGGCCGCGTGGGACCAGCTGAAGAAGTCAATCATTGGTGTGTGGCCTGCTGGCGGGAGCAGAGTCAGGATCTTGGATCAAGGATTTTCTGGGGAGGGAGGAGGAGGCAGGTCATGAGTGCCTTGTCTGACCCAGCCATGGTTCTCTTGCAGGCATGATGGAGTTTAGTCTCTTTGGTATATCCTACGTAAGTGTCCTTTTCTGTTCTTTTTAGAAAAAAAGTATTTATTTATTTATTTGGCTTCCTCGGGTTTTAGTCACGGCATGTGGGATCTCTCATTGCAGCACATTAACGCGGGAGTTGCGGCACGTGGGCTTAGTTATTCCGTAGCTTGTGGGATCTTCGTTCCCTGAGCAGGGATCGAACCCTTGTCACCTTCAATGCAAGGGGGACTCTAACCACTGGGCAACCAGGGAAGTCCCTGTGATGTCCTCAGGATCACTCCTAATCACGATGCAGATGGTGACATCTTTCAGAAATCATTAACTGGCCCATTGTGTTCTATCTTGTTTCAGACAGGAGCAGATATTTGTGGATTCTTTCAAGATGCTGAATATGAAATGTGTGCTCGCTGGATGCAACTAGGGGCCTTCTACCCCTTTGCAAGGAATCACAATACCATTGGGACCAGGGTAGGACATTAAGCTCAGAGCTCGAAAGTTCACCAGGAACACAGACTCCCATTTGAGCTACAAGTAATGTATAGGCTTTCCAGGTGGTGCAGTGGTAAAGACTCTGCCTGCCAATGCACGAGATGCAAGAGATGAAGGTTCAGTTCCTGGGTCGGGAAGCTCCCCGGAAAAGGCAATGGCAACCCACTCCAATATCTCACCTGGAAAATTCCACGGACAGAAGAGCTTGGCAAGCTATAGTCCATAGGGTCACAAGAGTCAGACGTAGCACACGATGTTGTTTATATTCCCCAAGGACATCTTATAAACCTTTAAACCCTTATGTTCCTTTTTAAAAAAAAACTTGAAACATATTATGAAATTATTACCACAGTAGGGTCAATTAACGCCTCAATCACTTCACATAATTACCATTCCTTTTTTGTGGTGAGAACATTTAACATCTACACTCTTAGCAACTTTCAAGTCCATAATACAGTGTTGTTGTTGTTTAGTCACTAAATGATGTCTGACCCTGTGACCGCACGCACTGTAGCCCACCAGGCTCCTTTGTCTGTGAGATTTCCCAGGCAAGAATACTGGAGTGGGTTGCCATTTCCTCCTCAGGAGATCTTCCTGACCCAGAGACTGACCCCACGTCTCCTGCAATGGCAGGCTAATTCTTTGACCGCTGTTACCAGGGAAGCCCTTATTATACAGTATCGTCAACTATATATAAAACTAAGTATTGAGCAAACTCTGGGAGATAGTGAAGGACAGGGAAGAGGACAGGGAAGTCTGGTGTGTGGCAGTCCATGGGGTCTCAGAGGATTGGACACGACTTAGCAATTGAACAACAGTCAGTAGTTATAGGCACCATGCAGTACATTTAATCACCAGAAATATTCAACTTCTAACAAGTTTTTATACTTTGACTGATAATCCATCTCTGTCCATCCTGCAATCTGAATTAAAAATGGGCAGAGGAATGGAATAGACAGTTTTCCAAAAAAAGATATGCAAATAGCCAACAGATACATGAAAGAATCTTCACGTTTCATATTCCTCAATGTTCTTCAGATTATTCTTTTGCTTTGGGCATTGTACCAGATATGTACCTCCCGCCCCCAGCCCAATTTCTTATGAGAAAGTTTTTCAACTGCCCTGGGAAGGCTTCAGTGATTTCTTTCAGTCTATTAAACATATTCGTTGAGCCTCATCTGTAGTCATCGTTGGTTTAGCTGTGTGTGATCTTCATTTGGACTAACCGTGCAGTGACCTCTTTAAGTCCCCTAGCTCCCCTAAGCACTGAACACTCTTTTTTCTCTCCTTAGAGGCAAGACCCCGTGTCCTGGAATTCTACCTTCGTGACAATCTCCAAGAGTGTCCTGGAGACCAGATACGCCCTGTTGCCGTATTTCTACACCCTGATGCACAAGGCCAGCACAGAGGGCAGCACCGTCGTGCGGCCTCTCCTTCATGAGTGAGTGTCCAGCCAGGATCCCAGTGACTGTGATAATTTCCTTCTACATAGTAGCTATTGCAGAATTCTTCCAAATTAAAGACATGACTGTCTTTGCCAAAAACTCTCTAGGCACAGACCATACATTATGACTCTTTTAAGCATGGTGTCAGTCACACCTTCACTCTTTGATAAAAGGCTACTGAATATTTAAAAAAATTCAACATGATAGACAATGCAACATAGACTAATTTCTTTCTAATTTGGGCATTTGTAGTAGCTCACATCATAAAAGAAGGTATTCCAGGGGGATATCTGAGGAACGAAGACCATTCTTGCACTGAAGTTTAAGAAGTTGGAGATACTGATAGCCGAGAACATGTCTAAACCCAGCCATTTCTGGGTTTGAAGAGCATGACATGTAGAAAGTGAAGATGCATCCGATTAAGGTAGACCTAGGGAAAGAATAAAGATGGCATAGAATGCAGCTGGATTTCCAACTTAGGTCTGAATTTGAGGAGTTTCTTCAAGGCTTTGACCTGGCTGCCTGTAGAGGGGGTCCTAACTGTGATACCTCGATTTCCCTCCCCAGGTTTGTGTCGGACCGGGTGACCTGGGATGTAGACAGTCAGTTCCTGCTGGGCCCAGCCTTCCTGGTCAGCCCTGTCCTGGAGGCTGTAAGTATGGAGGCCTCTGATGAATAGGGGGTCCCGAATGTGAGGCCAGAGACTAGTTAAGGAGCAGAGGCCTCATCGGATTGGGGTCCTGAGAGGTGCTTTCTTATTCTTCGTCTGCCTTTGTCTCTTCTCCCTCTGAACTGAAGTCCTTCACTTAGATGTTCCGGTCTTCAGCTCCCTCATCTTTAAAATCAGCATATCAAGTTCTGATTCATTGAACAGTCAAGAAGGAAAAAAACCCTCTGTTATACTCGAAGATATAATAGTTTCTTCTTTAATTGAAATGAGTAGGAGTCAGGTGTGGGCAGTACTATTAATACAAAGAAATCCTTCCTACCCTCCGTCACTGTTAAAGCAAAACTTTTCAGAAGAATTTTTTGCAGCAATGTGCATAATGTCATCACTGGCCAGCCCTTCCCTTCCTCCAAAAAAGGTCCTTGGGCAGCCATTTCCTTACTTCTTTTATCGAGGATTAGGCTTCTGATTAAAATATCAGTTAAATGGATTTTCTCCAAAACTTATTGCACTAGTCATAATTTCTGAAGTATTGATGTCCATGTTCCTGCTGCTGCTGCTAAGTCGCCTCAGTCGTGTCTGACTCTGTGCAACCCCATAGATGGCAGCCCACCAGGCTCTGCTGTCCCTGGGATTCTCCAGGCAAGAACACTGGAGTGGGTTGCCATTTCCTTCTCCATAAACCTGCAATTTTTCTTTTTCCTTTTTTTCCTGCTCTAGACCCAACCTCAGTTTGTCTCTTTGAAGAGGGTATGGGATAAGCCGATAGGCAAATGATGATTTTTTTTTTCCTTCGTAAGTTCCGGATCCCAAAGGGTTTCACAGAAACCACCACTTTTGGTTAGGCAAATCTCCCAGTTTGAGAAGAGGGCAGGGAAGGAAGCCGTTCCCAACACCAGTGGCCTCTAGAGAGGAGAGGTCTGTGGGCCAAGGCCATTACTGTTGTTTTGGCTCCTCTGCTATGCAAATGGGTTACTCTGCCCTCCCTAGCTGAGCCTGCTGCACTCACGCCTTATTTTTGTTTAATTTTAGAACGCTAGAGATGTCACTGCATATTTCCCTAAAGCCCGCTGGTATGATTACTACACGGTAAGTTTTTCTGATTGCCTCTGTAGAACCTGGGGAAACGGTAGCACTCTCCGTCTTCAGACTCTGGCAGACCTCAGGTCGAATTCTGGCCCTGTAGCCCACTTGCTGTGTCCTCTTGAATGAGGCAGTTTTACCCTTGTGGACTCAGTTTTCTCACCTCCACATGGGAAAGGCAACTTTCCTCACAGAGTTGTTGTGAAATACATAAAGGCGTCTCCTGCAGTTCCTGGCTTTTGGTGGGTGTTCTTTGTTAGTTTGTCTCTTTCCTTACACCACCACTTTTCACAGTGCTGTATAATGGCAGACACTAGAAAAATACTTGAAGTTGTGCTGCAAACTATGGTTTTTATTTATATCCTCCCTGTTAGACTTGAAGTTCATAATTGTTAGAAGCCTTTTCCTCTCTGTCTTTTTACATACCTCCTCCTATAGTAGAGATGCCCAAAGGGTTGTTGAATGTACTTTCTAAGGTAAGCAAGGTCCTTGGCAGTGTGCAAAAGGTACATAGAAGTATAAGGCCTGACTCCTGCGAGCTGGTGTAATGTAACTACATTTAGAAATAGGGAAGGAACACAACCTTCTCCATCATACAACTTTTCTGGGCTAGTCTGAACCCCAGAGACAGCTGGAGAAACAGAGTCTTTCACAGAAGCTTCCAGCAGGGACCTTTTACTGGGATACAGAGAAGTCAGAGTTTGAGTCTTTTTTTCATTTTGGTAGATTTTTTAGGGTTTTATAAATATGTATAATATGACAGATCAATATGTCATCATCCTTTTTCAGAAATGTTTTTATTGTTATTTTTTTATATTCTCCCAGATTACATTAAAATAATATTGTCAATTCAGAAAATAAAAGCAAACTTGAAGTAACATATATTAGATAGCATATCACTATCTATTATATGCTAACTGTATAATTAATACTTACTTCAGTATATAATTATATATTAGTAACCATATNGAGTGTATATATTTTATCAAAAAAGTCCAAGAATATTTCATAGCAGCAAGATTTGTAAAAGAGCAAAAAACTGGAAATAAGCCAAATGTCCATCAACAGTGAAATGGATAAGTAGATTATATTCTATTTTTAAAATCAGATACTAATAAAGTGTTGCTACACAAATAAAGATGATAAATATCAGAAACATAACCTTGAGCACAAATAGCCAGATACAAAACAGTAAAGAATGTTTCCATTTATGAAATATAAGTTCAAAACCAGGCAAAAATGATAAAAATCAGAAAAGTTGCTGCCTCTGGTGTGGTGATTGTTATGAGAGGGGAGGAGAGAGCCGTTTGAGATGCTGGTAGTAGTCATTGATCTAGGTGGTGGTTTCATGGGTGTGTTCACTTGGTTAAACTTTATTGAGCTGTGTACTTGTTATTTGTATAATTTTCTGTACATATGTTTTTAAGAAGTTAACTAGAAAATTTGTTTCCTCAGAAAGATGAGAAGATATGCCTAAAATAAGAAAGCATGCTTTAAACAAGACATACTCACAAAGCAATCTTTGCAAATTAAAGGCATGATGCAGGAATTTTGCTTAAAAGGAAATTGTAAGGTACAATCTAGGAAATTACCTAGAAAGTAGAATAGACAGACAAAAAGATGGAAAGCAGGAAAAGAAAGAATAAGAAGGCCTATTTGTTTTGAGAGCTCCCGTTTTTGCGCAGTTTCTCTGCTGCTTGTCCAGTGGAACTGGGAATGAGCAATTGCTTGAGTGAAGGGTGGGCGAGGAATGTAAGACTCCTAGCTCCCTACCTTGGTGGCTCCCACTTCCCAGGGATCATGACTCTTCCTCATTGCTGCCTTGGTAGCTGTGGACTCTCATCCCCCACTGTCCCTTCTGGGCTCATCTGACTGCAAAAGCAACATGGCGTGCTTACTCTTGATCTTCAGGCCCCACCTGTTTGATGAAGGGGCAGGTATCTTGAGGCAGGCAGGCTGGTGCACTTCTGCCAAAGCTGGACCTTCATCTACTCAGACTCTTGGATTCTCTAAACGAGCTGCAGAATCGGCCATTGATAGCTCTTCGCAGAGTTGTTGCCTGTCTCGGTCGTGCCTATGTGACTGCACACGCCCTGATGTTGGCCTCTATCCACCCCTCTTTCTCTTCTATCGTATTGGGCATTGCCATTTGTAGACTACTGGGACAGGGAGAGGCACAGAACTATTCTGACTTGTTTTACTGATTACCTATTTTAGTTAAGACTAAGAGCATACAGTGAGTGTGAATCAGTTTTTATCTACCTCACTTGTGGCCATTTTGTTTGTTTACAGTGTAGACTATCTATTGGATTTTAAAAACAGTGTTTTTCAGTCATATTCAGTGATTACGCAGTTGGTGAGAATTCTCCTGTACAAAGTCATGTTGTCTATTCTTATCTTAATAGTGCTGCTTTAAGATTTGACCTTGGAGTCATGTCTTTACGGATATTGTAACAGGCACTTTTTAGGCGAGCCCAGCCAGAAATGATTTAAAGGAAAGTGAACAAGCTTGTGACCCATCAGGCACTAGAAAGGAAATCATGAGAAGGTGTCATATCCTCTGTAGCCACAATGCGTGGCAGAGTGAAAAACAAAAAACATTGAAAGAAATAAACAATTTGATAAGAAGATAATTTTGATAGTTTTACATGTATCAAGTTTCACTTGAAGGTAGAACCATCAGTCCAGTATTCATAAGATATTGGAATAAATGCTCATCAGAGAGCATATAATTCACTTTTCTCATGATATCAGTGAGGACATTGAAGAAGCCCAGAGATATGGGCTGGAATTTGTATTAAGTTCTGTAGACTCTGGAGTCCTGAGGCCGCCCATGAAACAGTCCGACCTGGGGAATGTGATAGAGATCAAATCTGTATAGAATGAACATCAGGGACCAAAAGTGAAGAAATGGTAGCTTTGCTCCTTACCGCTAAAGTGGTGATTCTCAGATGGGAGGACTTGCCTACCAGGGGACACTGGCCAAGCCTGGGGATATTTTTGGTTGTCACAGTGTGGTAGAAGGTGGGGCAGAGGCTGCTGGCCTCTAGGGGATGGACATTGGTCAACATCCAGAAAGCACAGAACAGCCCCCACTGAGTTAGCTGGCCCAGAATGTCCATAGTGCTGAATATGAGAAGCTGGGCTCCAGCTTGAGAACATGTTAGGAAAGAATTGAGATTCATGGCTTGGGGTGAGAGCCACTTCTCTCTGTCACATGTGGGGCAAGATCAAGAAGTGAAACATAAAGGAAGTTACAGCGACTTGAAGATAAGGATCTGTGAAGCAGGTCCATTCACTTTAATGATTTCTGTCAAGGAGGAATCAAAGGTGTTAGTGAAGTTGGTGGGAGCCGGGCATGGGGCAGTGGAGGGAGATGGAAGCAGAGTGGGGACCGAGCAAAGGGAAGGTCTGGACGTGTCGTTGTGGGGAGTGAGTCAGGAGCTGAATAAAATAAGAGGATCGCTCAGCCTCCTCTGGCAGTGCTGCTGGATGCAGAAGCAGATGTGGAGTGAGGCTAGGGTGAGAGGCAGCTATGGTTGAGATCCTGACCTCATGTCCCGGCAGCCTGGAGCCCACACGGCAGGTGGTGAGCGTGTAAAAGCGTGATAACCGATGCCAGACGGGAGCAGGTCCCGAGTGTGGACAAGATAGCTTGTAGATCATTGTCCAGACAGGGGCGTTCCCTTATCATCCCTGACCTTCTTCTCACCCACAGGGTGTGGACATTCAATCAGCGGGTGAGTGGAAGTCCTTGCCGGCGCCTCTTGACCACATTAATCTTCATGTGCGTGGGGGCTATGTCCTGCCCTGGCAAGAGCCTGCACAGAACACCCACTTAAGGTGAACAAGGGCCCCAGATTTCTCCTTTCCACGCCTGTTAATCTGTAAACTGTACCCTCAGGCCCAAAAGCACTTTTACGGAGCTGGCCAAAAAGTTCATTTGGGTTTTTCTGTAAGATGGTATGGAAAAATTTGAATGAACTTTTTGGCTAACCCAATAGTAAACATTTTTGTTTGCTTGCTTGCTTGTGTGGATTTTAGCCTTTTTTGGATTTTGTACTCTTTAAACAATTCTTAATTAATAGCTATTTGAGATCTAAGTGGGTGAGGTGTTAGGTTTAAATAGTGACATTTGAAACGGAAGTCAAATAGGAGCAACCATGGTTCATGCTAGTTTTAAAAGACTAGCCAGGAGCCTGGCATGGTACAGTCCACGGGATTGCTAGAGTCTATGTGGTTTAGCAACTAAACTACCACCACCACTAGGGACTTCCTTGGTGGTCCAGTGATTTGACTTTACCTTACAATACAGGGAGTTCGGGTTTGATCCCTGGTGAGGCAGCTAAGATCCCACATATCTCGTGGTCAAAAAACCAAAATGTGAAACAGAAGGAATACTGTAACAAATTCAATAAAGACTTTAAAAATGGTCCACATTAAAAAAACCTTAAAAGACCATCTGGAACATAATTGTCTCTTTGCTAAGAATATTATTGTTAAAAACTTGTGTAAGCCATATGGAAACTGAGGCTGAGATCCCTTATATGCAAGGTTTAAAAATTCTAGGCCTAATATATAACCTATATATTCTAGACCTATATAATAATTGATAATAGCTGACATCAAGTGAATGCTTGCTCTGTGCCTAGAACTGTACTAATACGGAGACTTCTATTTAGAGGTTTTCTATTTTTCCTAATAAAAGGAAAACTAAGCCCTTGGTATAAGTACTGTTATCATCCCCATTTTGCAGATAAGCAAAGAGAAGCTTCAGGAGGTTAAATGATTAACTTAGAGTCATATAGTAAGTAGTTGAACAGAGACTAAAATCCATGTCTATCTGATGTCAAATTAAAATCCTTGAAGCCCTATTTACTTGATTGCAAAAATTCAGTTAAAAACTGAAGAACTTAGGTTCTGTAAGCAGAACTTCGCTGTACATGTGGAGATTAGGTCATGAAGGAAGAAAGATTGAAACACTAGGCTTTAATCACAGTGGGGAAAGAAAGGAAACCAGTGCATTTGCTTGTAGTTCTTTGTAGACATTGTAGAACTCCTGTGAACTTATAGAGCCTTAAAATTCCCCTTGATTCATTCATTCATTCCTGACATGAAATTGTCGAGCTTATGGAGTCAGAACTAGAACTAGATCCCAAGGCTCCGTAATCCTAGTACCAAGTCTTTACATCTTGAAGCACTTCCTTTTGTTTTTATGAAAATGCTTGGTTTGTGGCTGTGGCTTTGTTTTTACCCAATGTCTCTTTCCTACCTCACTGCAGCCGTCAGAAATTCTTAGGTTTCAAGGTTGCCTTGGATGATGAGGGGACTGCTGAAGGCTGGCTCTTCTGGGATGATGGGCAAAGCATTGGTGAGTAAGGGCTGCCTCCAATTCCTTCATGTCCATACCAGGTTCCTGGATATCTTATAGGGCTGCTATTTCCTTTTATGTGTTAAGACAATTGTGCATTTTAAAATATAGTCACTTGTTGCTCTAAGTGTATAATACATGATCTTTGTGCCTCATCTATATGAAGCTTAGTTCAGAATCTCTCACCATTATCTAGTTGTCCTAATCCATTGTGAAAAAGAACAGTATAAGGAGCTGTAGGGAAAGTTTCTTTGCAGCCAGCTGAGCTATGCTTCCATATATGGTTTATATTCAAAGGCAATTCCCTAATTACGTGTTCCGCTAAGTAAAGCAATGCTTCTATCAGCTGTGCTATTATTCAGAAGAGGGGGTTTCTATTAAGAGTTTACAAGAATTAGTAAACTCTCAGAAGGATGTCTCAAGTACTATTGTTATTTCTATGCCCAGGGATGTCCAATAGAACTTTCTGCAACAAAGGAAATGATCTATATCTGGGTTGTCCAACATGGTAGCAGTTAGCCATATGTGACTGTTGGGAACTTAGAATGTGACAAGAGTATCTGAGCAACTGAAGCTTAAATTTTATTTGATTGTAATTAATTTAAATTTAAATAGCTACATTCGTCTAGTGGCTGCTATCTCAGACAGCACAGTTCTAGAGGATAGGCAGTGCCTTCTGACTGAGTGATAAGGAGCTCCGAAAGAGGCAAGTGTCTAGGGAAGAGTGAGGAAGCCACAGAGTTAGGGTGTGTGTGGGGGGAGTACCTGTAATAGTAAGGCTTTGGCTAATCCGCCCTTAAAGATATTCTTCCTGGACCTGTGGCATAAATTAAGGATAAGAACACAGAAGTCTCTTCTCTGGAGACTGCATTTAAAAAAATTGCCTAAAACCACTCAAGATTAACCAACCAGTTGTACACCAGTCTTGGTGTTTGTGATGTGGGTGTGCCTGCATGTGTGTGCATATATGTGTCTCCAGCAGAAGAAGTTTGGGAATTCCAAGGTGACTACCAAGAAGTTGGGAATCACAAAAGAGAGAAGAGGATTAAGAGTGATGTTAGAAAACTCCATTATAGGAGGGAACTCTGTTAGACCAAGGCATCTGTATACACTTGTTTCAGACAGTCTGTGTAAACTGAGGTTGGGGGCGGATTCTGACTCATCCCTCAAAATGAAAGTCTGTAAAGAAGAGAAATAAAATTTAAAAAGATCACAAACAAAAAAATCCCTACTTTTCCAACCAAGATAGGTAAGCCATTAGACTTCTAGGGTGCACTTCCAGGTCATGCTTTCTTTGTTGTTTGTTTGCAGATACCTATGAAAAAGGACTCTATTACCTGGCCCACTTTTCGGTCAGCCAGGTGAGTTTGGCTGGGACTATGAGGGTGAATGTAGAGTTCTGCCAGCTTACTAGGGCGCTGGACATCATAGGATACACATCATCACTTAGAATTCCTTCACTGTTCACCTTCCTAATTTGCATCTTCAGTTCAGTTCTGTTCAGTTCAGCTGCTCAATCATGTCCAACCCATGAACCCACAGTACGCCAGGCCTCCCTGTCCATCACCAACCCCCAGAGTTTACCCAAACTCATGTCCACTGAGTTGGTGATGCTATCCAACCACCTCATCCTCTGTCGTCCCCTTCTCCTCCTGCCCTCAATCTTTCCCAGCATCAGGGTCTTGCCAATTGAGTCAGCTCATCAGGTGGCCAAAGTATTGGAGTTTCAGCTTCAACATCAGGCCTTCCAATGAACACCCAGGACTGATCTCCTTTAGGATATATTGGTTCTCCTTGCAGTCCAAGGGACTCTCAAGAGTCCTAACCCTAATTTGCATCTTACCCTTTCTCTAGACTTCAGATAGACATGTCAAGTGCTCCCAGGAAGTTTTCTGTGATTAAACACACTCATATTTCATCAGTAACTTAGTCCAGTTCACCAAGCAAGATGGGCAGACCATTTCAATGTTTTCTAGCCCTTGTTCCTATGTTGCCTTGGAATGATTGGCATGCTTTGTTACTTCTCCACATGTGGAATATAAAGGTTCCTGCTAGCTGAGATTCTTTGTCTTCTTAGAGTTGGGGTGACTCTAGAGATCTTACTGGTGTTTAACCAGTGCAAAGGTAGGTGGCGGCTGGTGATAGGAGGCAGAATGTTAAATCCATGGTCTCACTGTCCAAGGTCACAAGGTGGGGACTCTTTTAATTGTCTTATTTCATGCTCTACATTTGTGCCTAAAAGAGGTTGTAAGAAATTGAACAGATTTTGCTGTTTTTTCCCCCCCTCCTCTGGTTTCTTTTGTCTCCAATTGACAGAATACGATGCAGAGTCATATAATTTTCAACAAATACATCAATGATACAAACCCTTTGAGACTGGGCTACTTTGAGGTCTGGGGAGTGGGCAGTGACTCCATTTCCAGTGTCAGCATCTCTACGAGTGGTGTGGTTATAACACCGACCTTCTCCTACAACTCTACAACACAGGTTTGTGACCAGTTCAAAGTCCAAATGGTATTTCCCAACCCTGAGCTATGGAGTGCAATTCCTGCCTGCTCCCATTCCCAACAACACCCTCTCCTGCAAAGCCTTTCTGGAATCCCTCTGTGTTCAGGGTGTCTGGGTGGACAATGCAGAAATGAAGGGAAAGTTCAGAGTTTGTCATCATCTGGAACTGATGGTCTGGATCCTTATCTGTCATGTATGTCCTCCTGTCTGCAAACTTAAGGAAAATTTGTCTTTGATCTACTTCTCAAACAGCTTTAACTACTGCCTTTCATCAATTATAAGACACCCATCAGTTAAAGGTTGCTACATTTTTTCATGTGCCACAAAGAAAGAAAACAAGATCACAGAAGTATGAGACAATGGTTTCCTCTCACTTAAAACTTCTATTTTAAACATACAGAAGCTTTACAGAACTCCTTTAAACAGAGATTTTGATCATTTTAATATGATACTACAGAGGAAAATGTTGGGTAGAGACACATGGACATTGAGACATCTGCATCAAAATATTAATAATTTAAAGGAGGTAAACTCTGAATGTGAGGAGATATTAGACATATCTTAACCAATTTGTATCACACATTCTCTTCAATTTAAATTTCTATNATTTCATAATTAAATAACTTACATTAAATATTTAATTTAAATTTCTATGTTAATATCTAAATTATTTTATTTTTTAACAGGAGACTATGTGGCATGGAATTGGTTAAGGTATTTCCTCTCTGTTATCAGAGGTATTGGTGATACATCATTTCATGAAAATTCTTTCACTGCTGTCTATGAAATTTTCTCCAAAGCCACTTGTATGCCTTATACAAGTTTTCATCATAGCATTTTCTTGATTTTACTGTCAGTCAAGATTTCTATTCATTTCTGAAATAATCTTTAAGTAGTTTGCAGTCCATCCATTCATAATACCAGTAATAATAATGAAGTTCACACATGCACAGATGAACAGTCGTCAGGAGAGCTACTTGTTCACAGTAATTCCTAGGCTGTTGATGGTAGAACAGATCTTGATTTCATGAATATTAAATATGTGAAAAATCTGCACCTTGGAATTACTGCAGTGTAGTGGTCCTAGTACCTAGCCTCACAGTAAATGGGCTCTTTCCTTTTGTGCTTGCTTCTTGCTTTGCACAGAACTCTTTTTCTCTCATAATCCTTCCTGATTACAAGGCCTTGTTTCCTCATGTTTGTGGTTTTCTTGTCGACCAACTTCCCCAACTCTACCAAGAGCTTATAAAGGACTTTGTTCAAGTTTGTTACTGACATGCAGGCTGACTGCTGCACATGTGGTGAAACTATGGAAAGTATTTGCCTAGAAAAAAATGCTGAAATATCGACTCTTACTGGACAATCATCAAGGCACTATGAGGGAATAGGAGAAGTGGGAAACAAAAGGAGAGCTCCGAGTAACGGAAATGAGAACATTTTCTCCAATTTGTCTGCACAATTGCTTCCTGCAGTGGTTGTGTGTTCCATTATTTAGGGTCTTGTCATCTTTTCCCTATCACTGAATGATTTTTGTACTCTAAGGGATTAAGAAACACCCTCTCACCTGAAAATCTGAGGGTGGTCTGGAAGCTAGGCAATGACTTGTGAAAGTGTCTGTGGACCACTGGCTTCTATCTGTTTTGTTCAACTGCAGGAAACTTCCATTACCAAATGTCCAATACTTTTTCTTTGATTCCCAACAGGTGTTAAATATTGATGTGACCAGCAGAAACATCAGCCTACATAATTTCACTTCATTGACATGGAGAAGCACACTGAATTTTTAGAGCAAGATCCTAACCTCAAATGGCTTTGAAACTAATTGTATATTCAGTTAGCCAAAAAACTTCGTTCAGGTTTTTCCTCAAGGTGTTACAGAAAAACCTGAACCTACTTTTTTGGCCAACCCAATGCTTCATGCTCGTAAAATTATTGTGTGTTGCTAATCAGTTTATACCCAGTATGGCGAAAATATTTTCTTAGTTTTGTTTTGTTTGGTCTGTGGTTTAGCCCTGTGGAATAGGCTGGAGGGAGGTATGGAAAGCTATGGGTTATCTTGATGTCTCTATGTTATTAGTATGGTACTGATGGCTCATCATATATTGACTGAAGATGCACTGGGTCCACGATGAAGCATGTGCGCATGTGTATGTGTGTGTATTTAGGCGATGGGCCCACTCTTGCTAAATATACAAGCTACAGCTTTCCAGGACAGGTCAGGTCCTGGAGTTAACTAACACCACACACACAAAAAAAATATCCAGAAAGAACACCTGCCAGGTGGTTATAAGGAGATGGGATAGTATGCCAAGAGCATGATCCAAAGGGAAAAAAAGGTCAATGCAGGGAAGATGAGTAGGAAAGATGAGAGACAGCAGGTGATAAGGACAAAAGTGATCATGACAAGTAAGAGGATTACACAAAAATATGAAGAATAGTAGCCTTATTGGAAGGACGAAGGAAGAGCCAGTTCATTTGAAAGCAAGAGGAGGGATTTGGAGGAGATTCTTAGCACAAAGGAATAGGGCTGGGGTGAGATTTGAGCAGGCAAAGTTGAAGGAAGGAGTTTGAATGTAAAAAGTAACTTATTATTATTATTATTTTTTACTGTGGTATGCTTTGAAATATGTAAATCTTATTTCTCTGTTCTGTGCCTAATGTACATAACCACAGTTCACACAATGCATGCAATTTATATGCCAAAGGAAAATAAATGATCAGATTAACAAGAGATTTTGAGTTCTGTGGTAATTTGACCATGGGTAATCTCACTTTGGTATTAAGACTTATTCAGCCAGCCCTTGTGAACTGGTCTTGTTCTCTTCGGCATCAGAGTGCCTGCAGGCTAATTCACCAATGGAATGAACAGACCTGTGGTTATCCACCCTTTTCCTGTGTCTCTGGCATGGGTTTCTCTTAAGGTTTAGGTTTGTGAGAGAGTGTACTTGGATGATTGTTGTTTTAATCATCATAAAAATTACTATATTGGGTAACATATCAACGCTAGAAAAAAACAGAATTTGGAATGGTATTGATTAAAACACTAGATGGTTAGAATTTGGGAATAAAGAAATTACATACTAATGTTTAACAAAGATATTTAAGTATTACTTCAAAATGAGTTATTGGAGATAGTGTTTACTTTTCTATGTCTTTTTAATTTCTTTTCTTTTAAAAATTGATGGATAGTTGATTTACAATATTGTGTTAGTTTCAGTTGTACATCAAAGTAATTCAGCTATATGCTGCTGCTAAGTCACTTCAGTCGTGTCTGACTCTGTGCGACCCCATAGACAGCAGCCCACCAGGCTCCTCTGTCCCTGGGATTCTCCAGGCAAGAGCACTGGAGTGGGTTGCCATTTCCTTCTCCAATGCATGAAAGTGAAAAGTGAAAGTGAAGTCGCTCAGTCGTGTCCAACTCTTCACGATCCCATGGACTGCAGCCTACCAGGCTCCTCCATCTATGGGATTTTCCAGGCAAGAGTACTGGAGTTCAGCTATATATGTATATGTTAATACATACATATATATTTTTCAGATTATTTTCCATTATAGGTTATTATAAGATACTGAATACTGTTTCCACTCAGAGAACATATCTATAGTAAGTCCTTGCTGCTTATCTATTTTATATATAGTAGTAAATGCTCCTACTCCTAATTTATCACTCCCACCTCTCCCCTTTCTTTCTTTTTTTTTTTTTTTGATGCCAGGAAGCCAGGTTATACTGGTATACTCATGTGTCAGTGCCTCCATAAGGCTACAGAAAGATAACATTATTAAACTGACTTAGTTTTCTAATTATCAAAATAAAAAGCTTTTGGATGGGGCTTGCACAAATTTAGGCAACTAGTGAAACATGGAAATATGGCCACAAGGACCCCTTGATCAAAAAGGTGGGAAACTTGTCAGCTATCCTATGATAAACCCAGGGAGGCTACCAGGAGGAAACAATTATTTACTTGATATTTGAGAAATATTTCATGTTATCATCAAGGTCATATTGGTAGAAATTGGTTCTGGCTGCTACAAAATGCTCAAGAACATTTCTGACTAGAGAATCCTGGTTGCCAAGTTTCTGAGTGAGGCATGGAAGGGTTGACAACATTTATGGAGTCAAGGACCCTCTCGGCAGTCTAGTGATACCTGTGGAACCCCTCCTGAGAGTGATGTTCTTAAATGCATAAAGTTTAATGCACCCTGTTGGAAAAGAATCTTATTATATTAAAATGTGTGTTCAGTCACTCATTCGTGTCTGACTCTTTGCAACCCCATGGACTGTCGCCTGCCAGGCCCCTCTGTCCATGGGATTCTCCAGGTAAGATATTGGAGTGTGTAGCCATTCCCTTCTCTAGAGGATCTTCCCAACCCAGGGATCAAATCTGTATCTCCTGCACTGTGGGTGGAGTCTTTACTGGTGAGCCACTGGGGAAACCCTCATTATAATAAAATACACTTCTGCAAAATGCTCTAAAAGTTTAATATAGTAATACACGAGGTGTTTTAAAATTATAACATTAAATAACAAGATTTAACTGTGGGTCTAATAATGTCAAAGCTTCAATGTGATGAGCAGTTTGAACAATATTTTGAGATATTTACTATAGTTTCTTAATGTGACATGAAAATATTGTTTATTCTGTTTTTGAAAAGCTCCTGTGCACTAGTAAAATTACTGTGCCCCACTGCCTCCATTCATAATCTAAGGAATTTCAGTTAGAAATTGGTGAAAAAAGATATATTTTCCCCATCTATGTTTACAGCTTCCTAAGTTGTACCTTTCGGACTTCTGGGGACACCAGTTCAAGAACCTCTTGAACTTAAGGCATGCCAGCTTCCCAGACTTCAGATCAGCAACTCAGACCCTCTGATACTGACTATTGCAAGAGTTCCCAAGCCTTGGTGTGTCACCTTCTCTTGAATTCATTCATCCTTTGGGGTTTTAAGCAGGCATATGAACATGAAGACATTTAGTCTAGAATTAGAAAGATTCTGAACAGCTCTGGAAAAGGAGATCAGTGGGGTATTTGGGTCTCCCTTAGTTTCTCTCTCTGGAGCAGAGGTATTCTTTTCTGAGTTTAAGGTGATCCCACCTTGCTCCAACACAGGGGCTAGGTCTGCTGATCAGGGCATTTTGTACAGCTTTTGTCTGAATGAGAAAATCTCAGAAGCAAGCTCTAGGGTCTGAGACTTGGTTAGGTCACGTTGTCTCTCTGGGATGCTGTTTGCTTCCTTATCTGCAAAATACTGGTGTTAAACTGAAGCAATGACTTCCAGATGATGGGCTGTGCAGAGCTTTGGGCTCTTCTTTACCCTCTGAGAGTGGGGAAAAGGCAGAGCGGCAGGGTTCTGAGTGCCTAATCCTGGCTTCGGTCATTCACTAGCTTGCATACTGGAATTCTAGTTAAACAAAGGACTTTAAATGTATATTTAAATATATTAAATATTATATATATTTACATACTGGCAGCCCACTCCAGTATTGTTGCCTGGAAAATCCCATGGACAGAGGAGCCTGGTGGGCTGCAGTCCTCGGGGTCGCAAAGAGTCAGACACGACTTCACTTTCACATACTTAGTATATATTATATATATTTAAAAACCTTTAAGTGGAGTATACATGCATGCATCCTTATATATAGCTCATATATCATATATATGTAAAAAATTTGAAAATCAGTGTACCAGATCAGTAGTCCTCAAATATTTTGGTCCCAGCACGTCTTTACATTCTTAAAAACAATTGCGGATTCCCAGAGCTTTTGTTCATGGGGTTGTAGCTATTGATAGTTATCATATTAAAAATTAAAGAAACTATATTTTCCAAAACAAACACAGTTAGTAAGAAGATTTGCATAATTTTGCATTTTTACAAATTTCTTTAAAATATGGCTCAATGAATTAAAAAAAAGAATTCTCACAGCTGCTTCTACATTCAGTCTTTTGTGATAGCACATTATGTAGCCTCTGGAAAACTCCACCATATGCTCACAACAGACAATAAGACAGGCAAATAGCTTCCCGGTGTTTTTATGAAAATAGTTTTACCTCACAAAACTCCTGAAAAGGTCACTAAGACCTCCCAGAGGTTGATCCACGGCCCAGACTTTGAAGACCGCTCCACATGGAGCCATACATTTGTGGCTACCCCAGAGCAGCTCCCAAAACATGTACCTATGCTTATGACTCCTAGTAAGCTATGAGGGAAAAGTCTGGGGGCCTTTTGACATATTCTGTCTTCTACATGTCATATAATTTCACTTTATCTTTTCATGTATGCCAAAATAAAAAATAACAATCCCAAATATTTTTACTGAAAGAGGAAGAAAGTCATTCTTTTCTATTAAGAGCATCCTTGTTATAACATTAGTAACTGTAGGTACCTACAAAGACAAGCTTATGCTGACCTTGGCAGGTATGGTTTGGGTCTCACCAACATCCGTCCCCTTCTTGTTTTGGCAGCAATGTCACTGAGAGTTTGGCATCTGGCCTTGGAGGATGGGGTCATACATATTGTTGCTTTCTGATCTGAAGATTCCCACCATTGGTTTGCTTTTATCTCTTTCTGAGAGAAAAGAGTTATGCCACTATTCACTTTCCCATGCCTTCTTGTTAATAAGCAATGGGAAGATGTTGGCTAACAAACTTGTCTCTTCCCTTCAAAATGTTTGTTACTTTCTCATGGGTCAGCACAAGCATGTGACCCAGGATCTTGCAGTTGCTAGTCAGCAAAAAGGGATGACAAAGCCCGCTGTTTTCTGCCCTTTAGGAACAGATGATAGCTGGGATCATCAGTTAACATTTAGCATGAAAGATGTCAGCAGTGGGCATGGGATGTGGGGAGTGAAGTGTAAACGACCACGCAAAGAATAGAAAGATCTTGCGTAACAATAAATCTCTTGGCTTGATCTTTTGCCAGGATATTGTCCCAGTTTGAAATGGGATCCAGGTGCTGTTTCCTCTAACAAAGGCTCTCCTGTTTTAAAGCAAAAGAGAAGGTGTATACGTCATTTCAGGAGTTTATAGAGGCAGAAACCAACCAAGTTTCTGTCTGTGTGTGTGTATGTGGGTGTGTACTGGTCATACACTGAACATTTGAAGCAAATAAACTCCTGTGGGTACTATATTACTTGTGTGTTGTGTGTGTTCACTCTTTGCAACTCTAGGAGCTGTAGTCCACCAAGCTCCTCTCTCCATGAGATTTTCCAGGCAAGAATACTGGAGTGGGTTGCCATTTCCTTCTCCAGGGGAATCTTCCTGACCCAGGGATCAAACTCATGTCTCTTGTGCCTCCTGCATTATCAGGCAGATTCTTTACCTGTAGTGCCACCTGGGAAGCCCTTAGTTATATTACTTGGATGCCCTCAAAAGATGGTATACCCCTATATATTGCTATATATAGAATATGCAATAGCCTCATATGTTGCTGGTATGAAGGTAAAATGTTGCCACTACTTTGAAAAACTTCTAGAGTTCCTCAAAAAGTTAAAGCTAGAGTTGCCATATGACTCAGAAGTTCCACTCCTAAGTATAACCCCAAGAGAATTGAAAATACACATCTATACAAAACTTGTAAATGTACATTCACAGTAGCATTGCTCATAATAGCAAAAAAGTATAACCAGCCCAAATGTACATCAGCTGATGAGTGAATAAACAGAATGTCACCACAATCTGTATCATCCAGCCATAAGAAGGAGTGAAGGGGGCTTCCTTGGTGGTCCAGCGGTTAAGACTCCAT
Organism: Redunca redunca; assembly: GCA_006410935.1. Taxonomy (NCBI): domain Eukaryota; kingdom Metazoa; phylum Chordata; class Mammalia; order Artiodactyla; family Bovidae; genus Redunca; species Redunca redunca. The sequence goes on from SJYQ01001494.1 coordinate 707,952, forward strand.
GATGCCAATGCTGGGGGCATGGGTTCCATCCCTGGTCAAGGACTAATATCCCATAAGCTGCATGGTGTAGCCAAAAGATTAAAAAAAAAATAATAAAGTACTGATACCTGCAGGTACCAATACCTGCAACAACATGAATAAACGTTGAAAAAGTTATACTAAATGAAAGAAGTCAAATGGCCACGTACTGTATGATTCCACTCACATGAGCTTTTCAGAATAGGCAGATCCATGGAAACAGGAAGCAGATTGGCAGTTTCAGGAACACAGGAGAGGGAAGGATATGGTTTCTTTTTGGTATGAGCAAATGTTCTGGAATTACATAGTTATGATGATTACACAACTTTGTGAATATACTAAAAAGCCACTGAACTGTACACTTTAAAAGGATGAATGTCATGGTATGCAAATTATATTTCAAATTTTAAAAAAACCTACTTTAGTTAGTGTAAGAAGAAACAAATTCTTAAAAAGATATTAGTGACTCATTGAAGCTCCAGGAGGGCTAGAGCACCATGTCTATAAGCTATGTGGTCAGAAAACAGCCATGATCACCTAGTGGGATACTCTATTGCCATTTCTCTTACCACATGTCTGGAAATTTGTACCCCAGATCTGGGCATAGGATGCTACTAGGTCCCTGTTCTGCTGACTCTGAAATGTGTCTCTCTACCATCTTGGATTTCACATGACACTTCCTTCTTCCCTCTACTTTCTTCTGGATCACAGGCATAGACCATTGGCCACCCCCAGGCTCCTTGCCTCCACCTTGGCTAGAAGGAAGACTGTGAAAGAGATTGTCTAGCATCTTCCTTGGGGAGGCAGAATTCTCAAGATGGGAAGCTCCTGAAATGATACAGAAGCTTTTAAAAAAATTATTATTATTATTTTATTTTTTACCATGCTGCATGGTTTGTGGGATCTTAGTTCCCTGACCAAGAATCGAACCTGTGTCCCTGCAGTAGAAGTGCTGAGTCTTCACTGGACCACCAGGGCAAGGTCCCTTGACAAGGCTTATAAAGATGCTGAGCAGTCAGAGAGCATGACAAATATCTAGTAGCAGAGCCTTCCCACTTTAAGATAATATAATTTCCATTTCAACGGAATTTCATTTCTTCTATTAGGATAATTGGTGGAGAGGCTGATTTGAATTAATGAAAAACTGAGTTATACCAAGAGAAGCTGGGGAGATAAAAATGGAGAGAGAAATTGTGATGAACCTAGCATTATTCATTCTTTCACTTACTTATTCAACAAAGGGCTGTATATTGAAAAATATCAGTGGACATTGGGTCACATGCTAAGTACAGGAGATACAAGCTGAAGAAGATGATTGAGACCCCAGCTCTTAGGCAACATGGACAGACAAGCGAGTATAATAGAAGGTGACAAGCAAGTAATCGGATATGAACAGAAACACAGAAAAGACAAACTGGTAGAAGAAACCCCGCCTTCCCCCTTTTATTTGCAAAGGGAGATTTCCTCCTGTCACAAGGAAAATGAGGGACTTTTTATGGTCTTTTGGCACCTGCACTCGTCTCCTCCAATTGCCACTCACTTTATAGGGCAATAAATCGATCTTGGCAGAAGCTGACTACATCAGCCCGATCACCTTTGCTCAGTGCTCCTCAGGAACCACTGAAGGACAGACACAGCACATACAAAGATACGGCTATGAGGTGAGTGCTCTTCCCCATGCACATGGTTCTTTGAACAAACAGTGTCCCTTTCTTCTTGTACTGGCTGGAGAGGAGAGCTGTGTGAGAGTCTGTATGTATGTATGTGTGTGTGTGTGTTTGTGTGTGTGTGTGTGTGTGTGTGTGTGTTTGGGGGAGAGTCTCGTGTGAGAAGGTCCTCTCTCCTGGAGAGAAACCAAGGAAAGAGTAAATAGATGGGCTCCTTCCAGTCACTAGCTGAATGTGGTGTGGATTGGGAGAAAGGTGAACTTGGGGAGAGAGGGAGATGGTTATCCAATCCTTAAGGGTTTTGAAAAAAATAGCCAGGATTTTTATTATTCTAAAATGTTGTTTGATACAGAAAAGTAGCTTTGGGCTGGGAAGGTATATAAGCAGGAAAGAATTTCTACCTTCAGGAATCCCTACTCCTACCCTCTGCGTGGATGACAATGGTTCTAATAGCTGGAAAATTCCCAGGATTGTACCCAGAGTGTCCTGAACCTCTGGGAATTACAGGTGCTGAAACTGCTTATCCAAAAGGAATAAGGAGCTATGGAAGAGATGCTTGCTTTTGGTTTGAGAAGGCTGGAGAGAAAAATCTCCCCATGGAGAGAATTAAGAGAGATTTGGAGGAAGAGGCTAACTGATGGATGTGTGTTCACTGCGGTAGTGAGTCCTGGGCTGAATGGATGAGGAACTAGTCAGGTTATTGTGAACATGTGGGCTGGATCATTCAAATTTCTCTTACTGCCTGAAATTCCACCATCGGAGAGTTAGCCTCTAGACCTTTAAGCTCTTCAGTCTAGGAGACACTGTGGAGAGAGTAAGAATGTGTGTGTGCGCTCTCAGCTGTGTCTGACTCTTTGCAACCCATGGACTGCAGCCTGCCAGGCTCCTCCACCCCTGGTGTTTTCCAGGCCAGATTACTGGAGTGGGTTGCCATTTTCTTCTCCAGGGGATCTTCCCGACCCAGGGATCTAACCCAAGTTTCCTCCGTCTTCTGCATTGGTAGGTGGATTCTTTACCATTGAGCTACCTGGGAAGTCTGAGAGTAAGAACATTCAAATTCTAATTTAAGAAGCAGGGCATTTCAGGTTTTACACCAGTTCCACAACTGACTGTGATTAGACAAAGTTCCTTAACTTTCCCTTATAAAATAGGAATTGTTACGCCTGCCTGATCAACCTTGATGTAAGAATTTTATGGAAACATAGTCATATGAGATATATCTTATGGGACTGAGAGTAAACCTTTGAATAATTTAAGCCAGTGGCAGACACCTGACAGATTTCGGCAACTAGGAAAGAATGGTGAATAAATAATCATTAATAAACTCTAGCTTCAATCCAAAACCCCAATCCTCAACTCCATGTTGGCAAATGGCTGGAGATCTTTGCTCCTCACTCCCATTTCACAATTAAGGTGCTTCTTTTCTTGGTTTATTAAATATTAACCTAAAGGCAGACTCAGATGAAAAGTGAAGCTATACGCATAAGAAAGTGCTTGCAGAAATGGTCATGGCATTGGGCTGGGGTTGAGAAGAGCAGGGGTGTGGGGGAATGGAAAGTTAAAGGAGAGGCAAAGTTAAAAAGATAAGAGTCTTTATCTCTATCAATTTATAGATCATCACTGCATAGATGTTGGTTTGGTGCAGCTGAAACCTGGGGAATGAAGAAGGTGGGGGGCTGGGCATAGGAGTTGTCATGAAGACCTTTGGTTACACAGCTGAAGAATTTATATTGTTTTCTGGAGAATCACTGAAGACTTGAATACAAGAGAATAAAACGATCTTGTTCGTGCTCTAGAAAGATCAATCCAGCTGCAGTGTGTTCAACAGATTTCAGGAGCAGGGAGAGCAGGAGCAGGGAGAGCACAAGCAGGGGGCTATGTTCGGGAAAGCAGTAGTGACAGTTCAGGCCAGAAACGATGGTCTGAAAAAGGTGTTTCCAGTAGCAATGGAAAGGAAGGGACATATTTGAAAGATATCGGAAAAGTATTTGACTGAACTTGTAGCTGGTTGTGAGAACTAACAGGAGAGGAGTCAGAAAAGGTTTCCAGGTTTTTGAAGAGATTGTGATTCTGTTCCCTAAGGTATTAACTGTTTGAGAAGGAGCCAATTTGGCAGAATTGGTGAAGCTAGGACTGGGCTATGGGGAGAGATGATTTCATGTTTAAACAACTTGAATTTAAGCTTGTGGGAAATCCAAATGAGACATCTAACAAACAGCTGAATATATGAATCCAAATCTCTGAGCTAGAAATACAGGTTGGCTTGTCCTCAGATATTATACAAAGTCACAGGAGCAATGAAAATCACTAAAGGAGAGTGAGAAGTGGCCCCACGATGAAATACAGGGAATGTTGCATTTCACAAAATAGGAGACTACAAAGAAAATTGAAAAGAAGCCAGAAGAGTAGGTAGGAAATTAAGATTGAATGATATCAAACGATCCAAAGCTGAAGAATTTTACAGAGGAGGAAGTGGTTGGGAGGGCTAGGTGATTAAGACAGTGCTCTTTGTATTCAGCAGCTAAACCCCTAGTGATCTTGGCAGGAGCAGTTTTAGTGGAATGCAAGAAACAGAATTCATGCCAGTGATATGAGAGGAAGGTAATGCAGAATGCATGGAATTACCATTTTGGAAAGTTGCCAAGAAAGGAAAAAGAAAGCTAGAATGGTCTAGAGAAGAATACAAAATCATCAACAGAGTTTAAGGTGAACTTTTTGGCCAGTCTAATATTTATGAGAGGAAAGGGCAAATTCGGGAGGAGAGGTGGTATTAAAGAGGGAAGAAGTGTACTTGGTAGAATAAGAAGTTTGAAAAATTCAAAGGCTCTGAGATCTAGGGAATAAACGCTAGGATTACACTGAGACAAGAAGAGGAAAAACTCTTTCATTGCAAAGAGAGAGAAAAGGACCAGAACTTACCCAAATATGGATAATTTTTATAGAAAAGCTAGAGTTGAGCAGGGAGATAAAATAGTTCCTGCGAAATAGTTATCTTGTCTGGAATGTTGGAGATAATATTGGAAATACACGTCCAAATAGTTGAAATACCCATCAGTCAGTATGAAAACTAGGATAAGAATTTGAAGTTCTTTGATTCCTAGTTCAGTTCATACCCTCTAAAATAACAAATATTTCAAAAGTTGTATGTATGCCTGATGTTTAGAACCTGGGTCTGGGCTCAATATTTAGAGCTACTGTGAGCCACCAAATTTACATGGATTTGTGTGCCATGACCGTACAAGTAAGCATTATATTGAAGATCAGGACTAGTTTCATTTTTGTTACCCTATTCTTAAAAGGCTTAGTGAGCTCTAAACAGTTAAACATCTCAGCATCACTGGCATAGGAATTAGAATAAGAAGACTTGGATTCAAGTTTTGTTACTCTCCCCCTCCCTGAGTGGACCTTCCCTTCTCTGCCCAGGGAGGGTGTGAAAATCAAAGTGGCATCTAGAAGGGCTTTTGGAGCCGTCTCAACCCTTCCTGCCTCTCCCGTTCTCTGTTCCACTCCTTCTCCCCTCCCTTCAGTTCTTTCTGTCTGATATAGTTTTCCTTAGCCAGCAATCAATCCCTTTGCAGACAAAAAGGGCAAGAGTCCTACATGGGTTGGATGCACTGACCAGAGTTTCTTGGAGACACTGTGATGAGCTGGAACAGATACTCCTTGGACTATATAATGAGGAATGCTGATAATCATGTCAACTGGCAAGGAGTTGGTAGACTAATCAGGATGCCTACCTATTCTTTTGGAATGATGGGGTTTTGCAGTTTACTTTAATCCTGTTGCCTGTGTCCATCTAGATGGCGAGGAAGCTTAGCGCATTGGAAATCCTTCTGATCATCTTCATCATAATTGTACTTGCTGTAGATATCCTCTTGCTGATGCTTCTGTTGGAGAAGCCTTCAGGTAAGGGAGATGCTTGTGGCTATTGGGTTGGAAGGATTGAAACAGAAGTCCCCTCAGGATGCCAAAGAGATCCTTTTATGTCTTCATTCCTCAGCACGCCGCCACATTGCATTATTCACAGTCTATATCCACAATTAATTTAGATAAATTTCCAAATGCTGTGTTCTTGTTCTGCAACTATACCTAAAATTAAATGCTAGTAATATTCAAGGTCTCCCAAGTCCCATTTCATGTCATTTTAGCAAAATGCAAAATGAGACTCATCAGAAGTCTGTCCTTCAACCTAGAGTCATGAATGAAATAAAAAAGCCTTCAAGAAGAATAATTAACAGTGCCCAGTCCCTTTACATTATGGAAAAAGAAACTGGGCTACAGTAGAGTTAGGAACTGATTAACTTGGCCTAAATATGTCAATTACAATTTGCCTCCAGCCCATATTCTGATTAAATGCCTACAATTTCTTCATGGATAACTTTGAAATTCTTCTCTCATAGAAACATCCCACAGAATGTCTTCTTTCCTTCATCTGAGCCACCAGGGAAGCCTTCCCTGCACACATTACACTCTAAATAATAATATACACAATATAAAAATCTTTTCTGAAAATGAGTGTGAGGTTTACTCTGCTTGATAAAGCTCACTATATCAATATAGATTTAGCATGTAGTGAAAAGAACCTGTACCCATAGCATAATCCTACTTACTTATTCTTTTCACAACTCTTCACAGTAAACATTGAGGTATTTTCTAGGAACAATTATGATTTTGTGAGATGATATGAAAAAATATACAGGCCTTCTTTCCATAGTGTAGTGGTTATCACGTTCACCTTACATGCGCAAGTTCCCCAGAATGAAACCGGGTGGAAACAGACTTTCTTTAGGCTTCCCAGGTGGCACTAATGGTAAAGAATCTGCCTGCCCATGCAGGAGACATTGCCAGGGTCCAGCCCCGGTGGATCCAGGGTAATTCAAAGTGGGGAGGGCGTGACAAGAAAAAACTTATTTATTTAGAAATATAAAAAGAGATTAGGAAGCAATAGTATAGTAGGAAAATTTAGTGGAGAAAAGAGGCTGAATAACTTGGTTTATGGGGAAAACTAATAAAACCTCAGGACAAGAGATTTGCACCATCTATGTTGGGCCACCGGCGCCCGTTTGAATATTGAAGGGTGCCCCGCCTTAGGCTTCCTTTTGCATGGATCTTAAAAGCCAGGTCAAGTAAGTAGACTTGGCGAGCCTCCACGTTCCAGATGGGAATTCAGCCTGAAAACAGAGTAAAGAAAACACAGGGGAAACCAGTCCAGTGACTGGCCCATCCTCTATTTTCCAGAAAGGCCTTTTATACTGTTTTTTGTACATAGAGATTAATGGATAATATAAAATTAAGCAGCATCAGTGGCCCTGACTCTTATTGAGACCAGGCTTTCTCTCTGCATACCTAGTTGTATAAACAAATCTTAGGTGATTTATATCATCTTCTGGCCAGAAGACCAGTTAACATTTTAGAGCCCTTTTCTGATAAGGGTTTGTCAACCAGAAGACTTATTTGTCTTAAAAATGTTGTTCTTCCCAAAGTCTGGTGCCACTCTCAGAAAGCACTAAATAAAGTTACATTCTTACATAGCAAAGACACAACAATTTATAACAATAAAAGAAGTACAGTGATTTATAACAAAGGGAAAAGTAACTCAAAAGTCTAGTGTGCTAACATCAAAACGACTATATTCCCAATTACATGTAAGGTGAACTATATCCCAATTACATTGATTAATATCCTTCAGGTGCCTCAAAGATAAAGGATATGGAGGCCTGGCAGCAGTCATTGACTCAACAGTGAAACCCATCACCAATATAAGTTTTAGCTCTTTAGAAAAGGCTCTGTATCTTTAGGATGCTTTAAGCTTTGTGCCTCTTGAGGTTGGGGGGCTGTAAGCAATTCACAAATTGTAAAAGTCGGGGGAACCTGTCAGGCAAGTTAGAGAGCCATCAAAGGGGTTTGAGCTGAAACATTCCTTTCATATGCAGGAGACTGAAGCCCTGAGTTAACTTTTTTCCAGAGAATGTCAGAAGAGTGGAAAGCACAGTACAATAAAGAAGGCAGACTCTGGTTTAGGGGGGTAGATGTTCAGGAAAACCCAGGGGAAACCCCTGAAGCCGGGTCATGCCTTTGCATTTTGTTGGGCTTCCTTCTTCATGACCTTTGCCACGGGCGGGATTCCTCACACTGGCTCCCGGCAAGACATAAGAGATGAGGGTTCGATCCCGGGTTGGGAAGATCCTATGCAGGAGGAAACGGCAAGCCACTCCAGTATTCTTGTCTGAAAAATCCCATGGACAGAGGAGCCTGGAAGCCTACAGTGTGTGGGGTAGCAAAGAGTCAGACACGCCTGCAGCAACTAGAACATGAAAACTGTAACTCAAAATGGATCAAAGCTCAAAATGTAACAGTCAAAACTATAAAATTCTAAGTAAAACATAGGCATAAATATCAATATTTTTCACTTTGGATTAGGCAACAGAAAAAAGCACAGCAGCCAAAAGGAAAAAAAAGAGCAAATTGGACTTCAAAATAAAAAAATTTTGTGCTTCAAAGAACACGATCAAGGAAGTGAAATGATAATCCACTAAAGGAGGAACATATTTGCGAATGATGAGCTTGAAAATGGTCTAGCATTCAGAATATGTAAACCTTATGACTAAAAATTAGAAGAAAAATAATCAAATTTCTAAATTGAGCACAGGAGTTAACAGACATTTCTTCATGGAAGGTCTATAAATGGCCAATAAGCCATGAAAATAACAGTCAATATCATCAGTTGTTTGGGAAATTCAAGTCAAGTGAAATATCCTTTACACCCATTGAAGTAAAAATGTCCGACTATTTGCAACCCCATGGACTATCCTGTCCATGGACTATCCATGAACTTCTCCAGGCCAGAATACTGGAGTGGGTTGCCATTCCCTTCTCCAGGGGATCTTCCCAATTCTGGGATCAAATCCAGGTCTCCTGCATTGCAGGCAGATTCTTTCAGCTGAGCCACAAGGGAAGCTTGTGGAAGGGAACAGTTAATAAGTGAAAACAACCCAAATGTACATTAACTGGCGAGTAGGTTTTAAGAAGTGTTATATTCATATAATGAAATATGATTCAGCCACGAAAAAGAATAAAGTACTGTTACATGCTGCAACATGAATGAACCTTGAAAACATTACACCAGGTAGAAGCCAGATGTGAAAGGCCACATGTTTTATGATTCTGTTTCTATGGAATGTCCAGAATAGGCAAATCCATAGAGACAGAAAGTAGATTCATGTTTACCAGGAACTGGGAGAAGAAAGAAATGGGAAGTGAGTACTGATGAGTATGTGCTTTCTTTGGGGGTGATGAAAATGTTCTGGAATTAGATGGTCATCATGGGACGACTTTGTAAAATATTATAAGTCATTGAATCACACACTTTAAACGCATGAATTTTATGGTATGTGAATTATATCTCAAAAAACACCCAGCAAAACAAAAAGTATACGTGTTGAACCCTTGGAGAAGTGTTAAACATTCTATGCAAATGTAGATCCCAGTTACTAGTGATTATTGACTGGAGAATTGACTGGAAGTATAGGACTGCTTCTTCCCTAGGACTGTGAGTACACGCTGCATTTTCAATTTCATTCTTTAATTTCTCTGCAGGTGCTTCATTTGTTCCAGAGTGCCCAGAAATCCCTGAATCGGAAAGGATAGACTGTGCCCCTGGCCAGGAGGTGACAGAGGTCAGAGAAAAATGGTCCTTGCTGTGGGCCTGCTGGGTTTTATAGAAAAGAGGAGTGTGTGCTGTGGGCAGAGGGTGGAGATAGAGTGGATTATGGGCCTCTTGACTTGTTTGGAGTACTTTCTTTCTTGCCTGATGAAATGAACAGCAACACCAAGGAAATCGGAAGCAGCCAGGGGTAAAAGGAAGAGGAGGAGGAACTAACAAAAGGGTTGGCCATGGGGTGTGAAGTCCAGAGTAGAGGGAGAGTTCTCCGCGTTGCCTAATGTGTCCTACCGTGATTCCCAGGAGAGTCATGGGAAGGTTAACGTTTGAGGGCTTGCATTCACATTCCTTGAGAACAGAGGCCATCAGGCATATATAATGACTGAGTTGTTGTAGAGCCCAAATGACTCGTTAGAACAAGAATCTTCTGAAATCATGTTATTGGCAAGTCATCCCAATGGATATATGTTAGAAAACAGATTTTCTACTTGAGTAGTTTCCATAAGAATGTCAACTTTTGGAAGCCTTCTTAGTTATAACTTAATGACTTTATCATCAGTTCAGTTCAGTCGCTCAGTCGTGTCAGACTCTTTGCGACCCCATGAATCGCAGCACGCCAGGCCTCCCTGTCCATCACCAACTCCCAGAGTTCACTCAGACTCACGTTCATCGAGTCAGTGATGCCATCCAGCCATCTCATCCTCTGTTGTCGCCTTCTTCTCCTGCCCCTAATCCCTCCCAGCATCAAAGTCTTTTCCAATGAGTCAACTGTTCGCATGAGGTGGCCAAAGTACTGGAGTTTCAGCTTTAGCATCATTCCTTCCAAAGAAATCCCAAGGCTGATCTCCTTCAGAATGGACTGGTTGGATCTCCTTGCAGTCCAAGGGACTCTCAAGAGTCTTCTCCAACACCACAGTTCTAAAGCATCAATTCTTCGGTGCTCTGCCTTCTTCACAGTCCAACTCTCACATCCAGACATGACTACTGGAAAAACCATAGCCTTGGCTAGATGGACCTTAGTTGGCAAAGTAATGTCTCTCTGCTTTTGAATATGCTATCTAGGTTGGTCATAACTTTTCTTCCAAGGAGTAGAGGTATACATATTTAGACTGTATTTCTTTATCTCATGTTCTATATTCTACATCCCATAATTACGACTGCATTAAAATTTAGGTTTAATTTAGGTAACAGTGACATAATTTTAAACCTTCTCATTTTAAAAACAGATTCAATACAACCTCTTTTCATTTCAACTTTTTTATACATATATGCATATTTCTCAACTGTCTTCATGTATATTTCGTTCAGTTCAGTTCAGTTGCTCAGTTGTGTCTGATTGTTTGCGACCCCATGAATTGCAGCACACCAGGCCTCCCTGTCCATCACCAACTCCCGGAGTTCACCCAAACTCATGTCCATTGAATCGGTGATGCCATCCAGCCATCTCATCCTCTGTCGTCCCCTTCTCCTCCTGACCCCAATCCCTTCCAGCATCAGGGTCTTTTCCAATGAGTCAACTCTTCGCATGAGGTGGCCAAAGTATTGGAGTTTCAGCTTCAGCATCAGTCCTTCCAATGAAAACCCAGGACTGATCTCCTTTGGAGACAGGGATCAAGACCATCCCCATGGAAAAGAAATGCAAAAAAGCAAAATGGCTGTCTGAGGAGGCCTTACAAATAGCTGAGAAAAGAACAGAAGTGAAAAGCAAAGGAGAAAAGGAAAGATATAAGCATCTGAATGCAGAGTTCCAAAGAATAGCAAGGAGAGATAAGAAAGGCTTCCTTAGCGATCAATGCAAGGAAACAGAGGAAAACAACAGAATGGGAAAGATATACTTCATTACAGAT
>SJYQ01001494.1:724359-741127 GCA_006410935.1 Redunca redunca
GCTTACTCCTTGGAAGGAAAGTTATGACCAACCTAGACAGCATATTAAAAAGCAGAGACATTACTTTGCCAACAAAGGTCTGTCTAGTCAAAGCTATGGTTTTGCCAGTAGTCACGTATGGATAATGTTGTTAGTTTCTTTCATATTGGGTGGCTTGACTGTCATCTTTGTATTTCATTATTTATGACTGCCTGTCCTATTTGCCTTAGCTCATGCTGAGAATTGAGGAGGAGAGGGCTGATGGAGAGAAAAATGATACTTATCTGGAGGTGGTGCTGGTGGCTGGTGGCAGGGCGTACTTTATTAGTTGTTGCGTTGCCATACCTTCTGGCTCCCAGCATGTTTCCCCACTCCCTTACTCAGTCGCTCAGTTGTGTCTGACCCTTTGTGACCCCATGGACTATAGCCCACCAGGCTCCGCTGGCTATGGAATTTTCCAGGCAAGAATACTGCAGTGGTTGTCATTTCCTCCTCCAGGGGTATCTTCCCGATCCAAGGATCAAACCTATGTCCCCAGCATCTCGTGCATTGGCAAGTGGATTCTTAACCACTGGGCCTCCCGGGAAGCTCCTTCAGTCCCTTAACCTATGAATAAACACTTTCGGATGCCCACCCATTAGCAGGAGCTAACCAGTAGCTGTGACAGCTTCCCAATTAATCATCCACGGCTACATCCCAGGTTTCTTTTCCACTTCTCCATACCTACCTGACTTGGAGCAGTTCTTTTTCTTCTCTTGTGTTTTAAGCTATGAATATGTGTTTTCCCTAGAGCTGATAAAGTTGATTTTCTGTGTTTCAGGAATTTCATAACTCTTCTGGTCTGCCGTACTGAACTATATTTTACTGTTTTACAATGGATTTGTAATTTCTCTCTTAATGATACTTCTGTCAATTCATGTAGAATCAGTTGAGTGGAGAGATAAATACCAGTGCTTATCTCAACATTTTGGTTCAACTTGCCATCTACTTAATTTATTATAACAAAACAAATTTTATGTAAATTAATCTATCATTGAAACATGTATATTATCATATGTGAAACAGATTGCCAATCCAGGTCTGATGCATGAGACAGGGTGCTCAGGGCTGGTGCACTGGGATGACCCTGAGGGATGGAATGGGGAGGGAGCAGGGAGGGGGTTCAGGATGGGGAACACATGAAAAAAAATTTGTAGGAATTTTAGAAAATACATTTCACCAAGTGATAGTAATTTTAAAGAATCTATAATCAAACCACTGTGAGAAACCACATGTGGTTTATTTTTACCTTGTGGACACTGTAAATTTGTTTGACATCACTGTCTCTCCTAGTTTGATCTTAACTTTCTCTGTGTTCCTTTGCTTTCCTTTTCTTCTTAGAAATGCATTTCTTCATACCGTGTGCATACTAAGTCACTTCAACTGTGTCCAACTCTTTGCGATCTCATGGACTATAGCCCGCCAGTCTCCTCTGTCCATGGGATTCTCCAGACAAGAATACTGGAGTGGGTTGCCGTGCCCTCCTCAGGGGATTTTCCCAACCCCGGGATCCAACCCAGATCTCTTATGTCTCACCTGCATTGGCAGGCAGGTTCTTTACAACTAGCGCCACTTGGGAATCCACATATTTTTAGCTATTTCCGTGACTCTTCCTCGTGAGAAAGTCCACAGTGCTTGGTCCAGTATTCAGCTCACTGTTGGTATGGATACTGTGGGCCTCCAGTCTCATTTCTCTCCCTTGGTATTCTTGGCACAACGAACTTACGGATTTACTGGGTCTCTTGCGCATTGCTGCTTTCTCTGCTTAGAGTCCTGCTCTGCTGGTCACGCGTCTAACCGCTCCTAGTGAATTAGGGTTGGACTTACCTTTCACTTACCTGGAAGCCCACCCTACACCCACTCCACCCCAGTCTTCTAGGCTGGACATTGTGGCTGGTGCGTGTGTCCCCTCAGCCCCTGGGCACACCACTGCAGCACTCATCATATTGTGAGTACCTGGATTTACGAGTAGATTGCAAATTTGCTAAAGGCAAGAACTATCAATAGTTCCTTGGTGAGTAGGTAATACATTGGATGGATGGATAATTGTATAAATAAAAGAAGAATAAATACATGACTGAATGGAATTGTGCCCCATCAGAAATTCTTCCTGGAGTAAGATTGGTTACAAATGAATAGATGACTAGTATTTTCCTTCATTTCATGTAATGCTCATTCTGTGCTGTTGTTATAGGATGTCTGCAGACAGAAATATAAGTGCTGCTGGAAACCTGTGCCAGATACTGCCATCCCCTGGTGCTTCTTCCCCAGGAACTGGGGCTACGAAATCAGCAATTGGGTTAAAAATACAAGCACAGGTGAGCACTGCTCTAATGTTGCCCCGGGAATCACTTTATATGGACCAGATAAGTTAACTGCAAAATAAAGACCAAATACTTCTCTGTCCTTCCTTGACCTCTAGTGTATGCTGCCCGGTTGAGAAGGTTGCCATCACCATCTCTGTTTGGATATGACGTTATCGACACCCTCTTCACAGCTGAACATCAGACATCCAATCGTTTCCATTTTAAGGTTAGCTTGATAGTTATTGCTGAAGACATCTCTGCAGACAGCGGAGCCTCCATGCTGGGTTCAGATCATTCTCCTTTATAAGCTCTGGAGGCAGGAGGTGCCTTTGATTCTGTCTGCAGGAATCTCCTGATAGGATGGACAGACTGATGTTTATTTGATGGGGGACTCGTGACTTTTTTATTTTCTTTTCAAATCAGGAAACCCAGGGTCAAGAATTTGAAGCTGTCATTACTGGGGGTTATTTGAGAGTGAAAATTTTTGTAGAATCTCTAAAAAGAAGCATCCTTTCTGTTTTCCATCTGACAGATCACTGATTTCAATAACATGCGCTATGAAGTCCCCCATGAAAATGTTAAGCTCTTTGATGGGAATGCTGATGCTTCCAATTTGAGCTATCATCTAGAAGTCATTCACAAACCCTTCAGCATCAAAATAATGAGGACCAGCAACAAAAGAGTCTTGTGAGTTTTTCAACCTTCTTTGTGTACCTTTGAATATACGTCCCAGTGAGTGGCATTCATTCTGACTTAATTGCAGGTAGTTGAAGAGATGAGTATGACTTGGGAAAATGTTTGAACCTGAAAAATGTCAAAGCTGTTACTGTAAATTATTAACACTGGGAATCTGTCATGATCGCAGAACAAAGAATACTGAAATGTGATGTGCTCATTTGCTCAGTTATGTAAATACATTTGTGATTCATGTATATTTTAAAAGTGGTAATGTTACTCTTTTAGATTACCATTTACATTGGAACTCAACTTCACTATTTATCATTCCAAAGTATTATTTCCTGAGAAACTTACCAATAAGCACCTGACAGCAGCTTAAACTTAAACCAGAAATTGTACTGGAGAAAATATAAGGATAATAATGTCAGTGAAATCTATGCAATCTTGTCACACTGAATTACCACTCAGCTGTGTGATCCTAGGCAAATTATCTCACCTCCTCAGTCTCTGTTTCCTTAGAATCAAAATAGCCCTTGTTGCTGTGTGTGCTGAGATGCTATTTGTAAAGCATCCAGAGTGGTACCTGGCAGGATGCTGATGGAAGTAGATGGATGGGGTTGCATTGAATAGCTGGCCTCATATCTCCAGGGCTGTGCTCCTTGAGAATCAAAGAATCGGAGATACCCTAGAAGGACCTTCAAAGGTAGCATATAAGCAGATGATGATAACACCTGAAACAGCTGTTCCCCGAGTGGACAGGCAGGGAAGCAGAGAGATTGCTGGCACAGAGAGCTGTTGGTTGACTCCCGCTCTTACTCCATGGCCCTTTCTCCAGGTTGGACACCAGCATTGGGCCCCTCCAGTTTGCCCAGCAGTACCTGCAGCTCTCCATGCGACTGCCCAGTGCCAACGTGTACGGGCTGGGCGAACACGTGCACCAGCAGTACCGCCACAACATGACCTGGAAGACCTGGCCCATCTTCACCCGGGATGCCACCCCTACCGAGGTGAGGTTCCCGGCCTCCTGCCGATGGCTCACAGCAAGCAGTGCCTGCTCTTCTTTCCAGGAAGTAACCTACAAAGTAAAGCAGACCATCAAGTAATGTAACCTACGAAGTTACATTGATATTTTGCCCAATTTATATAGATCTGTGTTGAAGAATAATTGTTCATAAGGTTTATAAACTCACAATAAGTAATATAGAGATTTTGAAAAGCATCTCACTTTTAAAGGAAAATACAGTTTTTTTATGAGAAAGTTTTCTCATTTATTTATGGCTGTACTGCATGGCATCGGCGAAGGAAATGGCAACCCACTCCAGTGTTCTTGCCTGGAGAATCCCAGGGACGGGGGAGCCTGGTGGGCTGCTATCTATGGGGTCGCACAGAGTTGGACACGACTGAAGTGACTTAGCAGCAGCAGCAGCAGCAGCACTGCATGGCATGTGGGATCTTAATTTCCCCACCAGAGGTCGAACCTCTTCCCTTGCAATGGAAGCTTGGAATCTTAACCACTGGACTGCCAGGGAAGTCCTAAAGGAAAATATAATTTAATGCTTATATTATAGCCTAATGTATACTAGAAAAAACATCTGCAAAATACCTTTGTTTGTCTTCAGTAACTGAGTAGTGACTAGGGAAAAGCTTCAGCAGGGGCCATTCTCAGTAGAACTTTGTAGACTAAAAAAAGTGCCTCTTTTGGCTGTTTTGTTCTGCTGATTGATGTGTATTTCAGAAACAGTGGTGCTGGCATCACCCAGGAGCTTGTTAGAAACGCAGAACCCCAGGTTGTAGCCCAGACCTATGAACCGGAACCTGCCTTTCAACAAGACCCACAAGCGAGTCACATGCACATTAAAATGGGAGAAAGGCTGGCTTAGAGCAGTAACTTATTTGTAGTACAGGAGTCCTTCCTCCATCCTTCTCTTCCTTCCTTTCTCCTCTGTCTCTCCCCTTCCTTTTCTTTTCTCTTTCTTATCTTCCCTCATCCCCTCCACCTCTCCTTCTTCCTTCATAATATTTTTAAAAACATAGCCTGTTTTCTCTCCAAGTGAAGCTTCCCTGATGGCTCAGTTGGTAGAGTCTGCCTGCAGTGTGGGAGACCCAGGTTCGATCCCTGGGTGGGGAAGATCCCCTGGAGAAGGAAATGGCAACCCATTCCCATTCTCGCCTGGAGAATCCCATGGACAGAGGAGCCTGGTGGGCTGCAGTCCATGGGGTCACAAAGAGTCAGACACGAGAGAGTGACTAACACTTTCACTTTCTTTCTATCCAAGTGCTGATATCGTGAGTCTTCCTGGCTATAATTTCAAAACCAGCCTAATTTTGCATAGGCGTGCTGGCCTTCCGTCCTTTGTATATCGTGCTCACTCTCTTTCTCCTCATCTCCTGGAATTTACGGTGATCAGGTCTGTATCAGGGGCTAAGTTTACCACATCATACCAGGAGCTTTCATAAAGCTTTCTGAGTGTTATAATCTCAATATCTTCTATTCTTATAGTACTTACACTTATACACAGTCTCTCTTTTTGTATCAGTGCTCATCACAGCCTTGTGAGTGATTCAGTATCTTTTTTAAAATGTTAAACTTTTGTATATTTATAGAAAAATTGGAAAATAGTTAGGCATAAAGAAGAAATTCAAAATTGCTCATCATATTCTCTTCTTCTGCCAGCATTTTATTGCGTGTCATTGACAATATTTTCCAATTAAAAAATAATTTGATGGTTGTTGTTATTTAGTCACTCAGTCATGTTCTGCTCTTTGAGACCCCATGGATTACCAGGCTTGCCTGTCCTTCATCAGGCTTCCCTGTACTTCACCATCTCCTGGAGTCTGCTCAAACTCATGTCTGTTGAGTCAGTGATGCCATCCAACCATCTCATCCTCTGCCGTCCCCTTCTCCTCCTGCCTTCTATCTTTCCCAACATCAGGGTCTTTTCTAATGAGTCAACTCTTTGAATCAGGTGGCCAAAGTATTGGAGCTTTAGCTTTAGCATCAGCCCTTCCAATGAATATGCAGGTTGATTTGCTGGAGATATGATTTATACCATGATATTTATCTGTTTTGTGTACAGTTTAAAACTTTATAATTTAATAATTTTAGTTTCAGTGTACAATTTAATAATTTACTGAGTTGTGCAACCGTCATCATAATCCAGTTTCAGAACATTTTCGTTACCCCAGGAGGATCCCTCCTTCTCTTTTAGATTTAATGCCATCCCTATCCCAGTTGCCTACTCCAGCCCCAGTCACTAATCTGCTTTCTGTCTGGATAGATTTGACTTTTTTGGATGTTTTACATGAATAGAATTGTGTAATATATGTTCTTTTGTGTCTTAACCATAGCGTTCAGGAGGCTGTGAGACTTCCCAGGTGGTCTAGTGGTTAGGACTCTGCAGTTCCACTGCAGGGGGCACAAGTTCAATCCCTGGTTGGGGAACTAAGATCCCACATGTTGCACAATGTGGTCAAATAAGTAAAATGAAATTTAAAAAAATATTTCAGAAAATAAGTTTGGCCTGGCTCAGTTAAAAAGGAAACAACAACAACAGAAAAGTCATTTATGAGGTTGACACGCGTATCATGAATCAGTATTTCAGTTCTTGTTTATTACTAATAGCGTTCCGTTGGATGGAACCATACTTTGTCCATTTGCCTGTTGATGTTCCCATTGCGAAACCTCTTCGGTACAGTACTAAACTACCTCAAATGTTGACAGAGTATCTGTTGTGCATGGCTTTTGATTTTATTTTAGGATGAGTTAAAATGTTTCCAACAGGTACTACCATTATTTCTTTTTATTTTTGTTGTCAGGGCATGATTAATCTATATGGAGCTCACACGTTCTTCTTGTGCCTAGAAGACACCAGCGGCTTCTCTTTCGGGGTTTTTCTGATGAACAGTAACGCCATGGGTAGGAAACATCTCTTTCTCTTGGCAGCAATAAGTCTTGGAATGCTGCTTTTATAAAGATGGTTTTCATAGTGAGATCATTGTTTAAAGTTGAAGGTATTAATATATTGGACCTATAATATATTTCTATAGAAACTGAAACTCAAACATAGATTAACCTGCTTACAAATCCAGTTCAAGCTGGAACCTATTTTCATTGAAAACTGCTTCAGTGTTCTCTATTGATGCAATGTTACCCATAATATTTTATAGATAATAGACTCCATTGATAGACACCTTCCAAAGATACCTGTAGATTTCAACATCAAACCATGCTGCCTGTCTGTAGACAACAAGGCTGTGTTTGGTAGGGTTTCTCATAGGCCACCCCATCTGCCTCTAGTTTCTGGACTAATGGTGCTAGAATAAGAGTTCATTTTTATTTTTTAACTGTAAGCTCATCTAATAAGTTTTTAAAATCTTTTCCTTCAGGTTAAATCACTCAGATCCCAGGCATTTGTATTTTTATATGGTTAGATTAGAGCAGATTTTGTCCTTCTTTCTCTTAAAAAATAAATTCATTAGTATTTTATTCATTTAATATTTTGATATTCTGGTGAACTGAATATTTTGATGAACTGATGAACTGACATTTTGATGAGCTGAATGTTTTGATGAACTGATGAATGATATTTTGATGATGAATATTTTGATGAACTGAAGAGCCTCTTGATGAAAGTGAAAGAGGGGAGTGAAAAAGCTGGTTTGAAACTCAACATTCAAAAAGCGAAGATCATGGCATCCAGTCCAATCATGTGATGGCAAACAGATGAGGAAACAATGGAAACAGTGACAGACTTTATCTTCTTGGACTTCAAAATCACTGCAGATGGTGACTGCAGCCATGAAATTAAAAGACACTTGTTCCTTGGAAGAAAAGCTATGACAAACCTAGACAGCATATTAAAAAGCAGAGACATTACTTTGCCAACAAAGGTCCGTCTAGTCAAGGCTATGGTTTTTCCAGTGGTCACATACGGATGTGAGAGTTGGACTGTGAAGAAAGCTGAGCGCTGAAGAATTGATGCTTTTGAACTGTGGTGTTGGATAAGCCTCTTGAGAGTCTCTTGGACTGAAAGGAGATTCAACCAGTTTATCCTAAAGGAAATCAGTCCTGAATATGCATTGGAAGGACTGATGGTGAAGCTGAAAGTCCAATACTTTGGCCAAATGATGTGAAGAACTGACTCAATGGAAAAGACCCTGATGCTAGGAAAGATTGAAGGCAGGCAGAGAAGGGGACCACAGAGGATGAGATGGGTGGATGGTATCACTGACCCGATGGACATGAGTTTGGGCAAGCTCTGGGAGCTGGTGATGGACAGGGAAGCCTGGCGTGCAGCAGTCCATGGGGTTGCAAAGAGTTGTTAGACTGGGTGGCTGAACTGAACTGAACTGAATATTTTGATAAACTTCAGCAATCATCCAAAGGAAAGAACATGTGTGATTTTTCAACTCTTTAAAAGTGAGACTGAGCCTGTTTTGGATAACTCAGGCATTCATATAGCAGAGATGGGTATATTTTCAACTATAACATTCTAAGAACTCTTATCTTACTGCTTTCAGAGGTCACCCTTCAGCCCGCTCCTGCCGTCACTTACCGCACAATCGGGGGTATTCTTGACTTCTATGTGTTCCTGGGAAATACTCCGGAACAGGTGGTTCAGGAATACCTGGAGGTACGGGCTTGGGGTTTAGATAATCAGAAGGTCGCATGGAGTTGGACACGACTGCAGCAACATAGCATGCCCACATGCATGCACAATCACTATTTATTACTGTTATCTCATACATTCATTATACATTAACAGGAGAACAGTTAAAATTGTGAGTGAATTATGGATTCCGAATGCTGGGACTGCGAGTCTTTCATTAGCTGGAAGCACGTTTGTTTGTTTGGCTGTTCTAGATCTTAGTCATGTAATGTGGAATCTAGTTCCCTGACCAGGGGTTGAGCCTGGGTCTTCTGCATTGGGAGCTCAGCGTCTTAGACATGGGATCACCGGGAAAGTCCCAGCTGTTCATTTAATTTGATGCACATTTATTGAGTGCCTTCTACATGCTGAAGAGGCACTGTGCAAGGCTTGAGGAATGCAAAATTAAGTTAGATGCCATGCTGTTCCTGTTTTCAAGGAGCTCATAGTCCATCTTTGTATGATGAATCATTCCAAAGATAAGATCTAAGGCCACAGATCAGCAAAATCTATTCACTCATTCAACAAATAAAAAAAAAAAATAGTGAAAAGAAACCATGTAAAAGGAACTGTGCTACTTATTTTTGGTTCAAGCTGTAGGGCAGGAAGGAACTTTAGACACCATTTAGCCTAAACTTTCTATGCTACAGACGAAAAGCATCAGGTACCGAAAAATGAGGTGATTTGTTCAAGATGGCCCAATTTATAATAACAGAGGGGAAATACAACAAAGCCTGAAATAATAGTAATAGGAAACACCTTATAATCAGTGCTACTAATAAGATGCAAATACACTGCATGGGGACTCAGAGGCATGAGAGTCTCCCTGCTGAGGCGACTCTCATTAGGAAGGACAAGACAGTGACTCTCAGGGAACATTTAAGACAGGGCTGTATGTGAGATCTTCTCAGAATGTTGGCTTGAGCAACTTATAGAATTGCATTTTAAACATAGTCCATTATTTCTTCATCCATCCCATTCAATATTAGTCCTGATGCTTTATGCCTAGCACTTATTGCTGTCTGAAATTAGACACTGATGTGAGAGCAGGAATCACTTTTGCTATATGCCACTATATCCCAAGTGCTTTGTCAATCCTTTGCTACAATATCAACACTTAGAAAAGATTCACTGAGTGAATGAATGTTGCTTCTTTCTTTCCCCCAATATTATATTGTGATTCAAGCGTTACCTGCAAATCCCACTGTTTTCTGATGTTGCTCTTGTCAGGAATACATTTAGGTAGTTAGGTGAGCTGTAGAATTTTGCAAATTGCCCTAGGAGATTACTCTTGGCTTCACCATTTTTAGATCTGAGGGATTAAGAGAAAATGAAGTGAAGGGAGTATTTTCTGTGTCAGATGTGGTGGGACAGTGTGTGTTCTAAATGCTTAGACACTTCTTTATTTATTTTTTCAGCTTGTTGGACGACCATTCTTGCCTCCCTACTGGAGTCTTGGGTTCCAGCTTAGTCGCAGGAATTATGGTGGCATTGATGGATTGAAAAATGTTGTAAACCGAACTCGTGAAGCTGAGATCCCATATGTAAGTTGGAACTTCTCTTATCAACTGAGAAGAACTTCATATGTTTTGGAGTATGTAGTAGGTTGGAGAAAAATAGCATCTGGAATCCAACAGCCTATCAACAAAGCCCCAGTTGGCCCCCACAGATTCATGCACCCATGACTTTGGGAAATGTCACTTAACCCCTTCACATTTCAATCTTCTCATTAAGAATAACACCTATTTCTCATAGGAAGCTATGCAAACACAAAACATACACATGCATGAGAGTTTGGTTAATTAAGGCTCTATGCTTTTGTTATTTGTCTTTGTTAATTATTACTCTGGCAGTTTTAGGGCAAGAAGACCAGTTTCTCCTCTTATCACCTATTCTAGTTCCATATTTAGGCTCCAAGTTAGAACATGGTTATAACATGACTAATATACTCATTCAAACACACTTTAAAGAGAATTTGTTTTATGTCAAGCATCCAAGTTCTCAAGTTACAAGGATGAACAAGACCCAGTCCCTACCTCAAGTTCTTCTCAATTCCTCATGACACGCTTCTATTGGTAGGAAAAGGCAAACCTGCAATCTGAGAGTGTTAGTATCTTTCAGAAAGGGTTTCTTTACTCCTAGAATATAGCCAAGTCTGGACAGTTCTGGGATAGTTAAGAACTATGGTTTCAGTTTTAATTATCAAGAACCAGAGCTATAATATCTTCCATCAGCATGATCCTATTTCTCAGTTCTAATTGGCCAGCACTGTCTTTCAGGACGTCCAGTACTCTGACATAGACTACATGGATGAAAAGAAGGATTTCACTATTGATGGAGTGGCTTTCCATGGTCTCTCAGATTTTGCCAAAGAGTTACATAAAAATGGACTGAAATATGTAATTATTATGGTACGTTCAAGCACTTATTCTGTTGCCTAATTTTTCCTTTCAAAGTGGAAAAAGTTACTAAACAGTATTTATTATTATATTCACTTATTAGAATCCTGGCATCTTAAATAACTCTGACTACCAGCCTTATGTGAATGGAAGCAGAAAGAGAGTGTGGATCTTGGGGGACAAAGGCTTTGTTGTTGGGCAGGTAATTTCTTAAGAAAATTGGAGTAATTACGATCATTTTGGGAAGTTTGTACTTTTGGTATGAAGATGAGTAGGTAGAAAGCAAGTTACAGTATCATTACTGTTTTAGTGGGGTTTTTTATTATTACTTTTAGATCAGTAGAAGGAATAATAGTATGATTAAAATTCTGAAGGATTTTTTAGTTGAAATATATATATAAATAATATTGTAAAAGTTTAAAGTATGTAACAAGTTGATTNATTGTAGAAGTTTAAAGTATGTAACAAGTTGATTTGATCCATTTATATAGTGCAATGTGACTGCTGTTGTATTTCTATCACTTCATATATTATGATTTTTTTATTGTGGTGGGAAAAACAGAGCTAGTCTAATTAAAAACTAACTCTCCAATACTACAGATGATTGAGAAGAAATATTTTTTAAGATTTATTTGTTTATTCTATTTTTTGGCTGTGGTGAGTCTTCGTAGATTTGCACGGACTTTAGTTGCAGTGAGTTGGGGCTCCTCTTTGTTGCCATGTGACTTCCACTGACCAACAAATAACATGAATCATTTGATCTAGGATGTTGGCAGAGGTAGTCATAGTGGGGGTGGTTGGGGTTCATTATAAAGGCATTCAGTTAGAATAAAGTTTGCTGGCCCTGCTCTGGGTGCAATGTTGCTGTAAGAGACTTCTTTGCCACATGTCTGTCCCCTGAGGTCCCAAATTATCTCCAATTATGACCTGCTGTCATCACCTAAAACGAAGGACCAGGAGTTCAGTCCACTTAAAGGAAGAACTTCAAGCTCTTATCTTGAGTTTTAAGAAGCTTCTGCATTATAAATATATGTAAATTGTATACATTATATTACTTGAGCATAAAATTGTCCCTAAATGACAATCTATACATTTGCTGGGGAAATGAGCAAGAAAGTATGCACAAAAGCTTATATCCCATAAATTCATAATTTACTATAATTTGGCTATGGCTGTATCTTTGTGCTACTTGTAGAAAATGTTAAAAGCTGCACTTTGATAGGAATAGATAGGAAGAGAAGATAGGGTGAGAAATAACTGGGCCTGAGTAAGAAGCATGAAATTCATTTAACCACTTAAAAAAGATTGCTTATATGCTGAAACCAATGTATTATTTAGAAATATCATTATTCAAAGTAGATTTTAAATTACCTTTAATTAATAACACATTAGAGAAATTTAATCATTCTCTTCTAAAATATTATCTAGTTAGATTTACAGTATTTTAAACAGTTTTTCTCCCAATTGGCTTGACATAATGAAATTTTACCTGTTTTTTTTAATAGGAAAAAGACATTTGATGGCTTCTTAGCAATTTAATAACTTCTTTTTCCTTTTCTCTTTTCTTTCCTTGGCTCTTTGCTCCTATTTTACTATTAAATTTTAGGAAGAGAGTCACAAATTTTGATTCTTAAGTGATAAGATGCATGGGGCTTCTTGTAGAAGAAGTGGTAGCCAGAAATAAATCTAAAGTGAACCATTGAACAGACTAATCGCCACAGCCTTCTTTCTTCTCTAGGCGTATCCTGGTTGGACAGTTTTTCCTGATTTTACTAATGAAGATTGTACTAAGTGGTGGAAAGAGCAGTTCAGTGAATTTTATAAAACCCTGGAGTTTGATGGAGTGTGGATTGTAAGTTGTTATTTCAGGATCAAACCTATTTTGGGGACAAATATTCCAAATTGTGAGATAAACTTTGACTCTGATCTGTAATAAAGTAGTTTGCTTGACCTAGTGGTATTTAAAATCCTTTTACTTAATGCTGAATTTATATGCAGTAAGTTAGACTCCTCAAAACTCTGGGAAGTTTAACTCTGGATCTGCCACTGACTGGTTATTTCTTTTTGAGAAAGTCCTTTGTTTTCTCATGGCTTCAGCTTTTACCTCCATTAACTGTATTTTAACTTAAAAAATACTGTTTTATGAGAAGCTATTAATATAATTATTATTGTCACACTGATTCATTAAAATTTAAAATTAATTATTAGAGAATTATTTCATGAGCATCTTTTACTTTTTAGGTGGGGATAGCTGGTGGGGATAGTTCCTTGAAATTTAGAAAATTAACTGTTTAGTAAAATCAGGCATCACCTACTTTTAGTCCATATTTAAAGAAGTGGATAGAAAATTTGGGGCTTCTAATTCAGTAAGCATTACTCAACAGCTAACTGTGCATCAGTAACATTTTCCATTTTGTGTATTTTGTGTCTTTGTAGGAAATGGATGAAGTATCTAGCTTTCTACAAAGTTCTGATCAAGACTGTGAAGTAAACAACTTCAACTTTCCTCCTTTCAAACCTCGTAAGTTTCAACTTGTTTCCTAGCGATGGAGGGATGAGACGTGTTTAAAACAACTGCGATAGTGCTTGGTGTGGCCAGGAGCAATCTACCTCCCAGTTCAAGGGACTCCCCGTCCAAACACCCTGACCACCCTGACCACTCTTCTGCTGGAGACCTTGCTTCATTGTTCGGTCTCTGATTAACTTTTCGTTGCCATAATCCAAGGGCAAGCACACGGTGGAAGCCATATCTCCTGTATACTTCCACCCTGTTCACTGTCTCCAAACCCTTCATACACATGGTTCAATGTTAAACTTTATAATCAAGGACTATCAGAATACATTAAGGTACAGACTACCTGCCATTAAAGTCAATCTTTACTTTGTTAACTTTTTTCTTTTTAAAAAATTGTTTCTTTATTTTGGGCCTTGCTGGGTCTTCATTGCTGCGTGCGGGTTTTCCCTAGTTGTGGAGAGCAGCGGCTACTCTCTAGTCGTGGTGCATGGGCTTTTCAGTAGCTGTGGTTACCCTTCTTGCAGAACACAGGCGCTAAGACTTCAGGCTCATTAGTTGTGGCACGTGGGGCTTAGTTGCCCCATTGCATGTAGGATCTTCTTGGACTAGGGACTGAATCCTTGTCTCCTACACTGGCAGACAGATTGTTTACCATTGAGCTTCCAGGAAAGCCTTTTTTTAAAAAAAAAAAAAAAAAAAAGCTCATTAGCAACAGTTTAAAGTATGATTCCTTTTAGGTCCTCCCTATTTTTAAGGCCTTTTTCTAATGAATTTTCCAATCCCTGATTTTGAAAGAGTGTGTGTGAAAGAGAGAGAGGAAGAGGGAGAAACAGTGTCTGATAGACTATGCTGGCATCTGGAAACAAGTGAACATCTCAGTGGCTAAACACAAGTTTATTCACATAATACTCTCTTGTGGGACGTGTGACTCTCAACCAGCAATGATTCAGGGATCTAGTTACTTCCACAGTCTGTTCTCCCATCCCAGGGTCCTTTGCTTCCAACTTACTGGGTGAAAGAGAGGGTACAGGGACTCTTATGGACACTCCTGGAAGTGGGGCGTATTTAATATGCTCACATTCCTTTGGCCAGACTCAGCTTTATGTCAAGTGAAAGTGTGAAATATTCTCCCAGGAGGAGAACACAGGCTTGCTGAGCCGCTGGCCAATTTCTGCCACTTTATTCTGATTTGCCCACTTCATGTGCACCCCTGGACCAAGGCTTAGCCATTTCTTTAGTCCCTTTTGGTCAGTGCAGGAGTGGAGAAGTTTTCAAGCAGAGTCTTGACTTTCAACCATCTAACTTTTTGTAAAATCTACTGTTTGCTTCTCTCACTTATTCTTTTTTCTTAATGAAATTTTTTTTTTAGCCATGCTGGGTTTGCATTGCTGCTCTCGGGCTTTCCTTAGGTGCGGTGAGTGGGGTCTACTGTTGAGCGCTTTCACGGCTTTCTCATTGTGATGCTTCTCTTGTTGCAGGGCAGGGGCTCCAGGCCGGCGGGCTTCAGCAGTTGTAGGTGTGGGTGCAGCAGTTGTGGCTTACAGGCTTGGTTGCCGCACTAAGTGAGGTCTCCCCAGACCAGGGGTCAAACCTGCGTCCTCTGCGTTGGCAGGCAGACTCTTAGCCACTGGACCACCTGGGAAGTCTCACTTCTCCCTAGTCTCATCTTCATCCTTCTCTGCTCAGTCTGTGTTTCCTCACTTTTTCTTTCCACTCTGAATCAGCTTATCATGTTTCCCTTTTAATCTCTTAGTTTTTTTCTTGGCCAAAACCGAGTGTTTTCCTCTACGGAAAATGGCAGTCCTATCGCCTTCTACCTGCTGTTGAGCACCCCAGTCTCTACCTGCTGGTCCTTAGTCTCCCTATGTGTATAACCAGCTGCTTTGTCTCATAGCTGGTTTGCTTCTTGGATTTTCATGACTGGACAGTATACATTAGCGTGATAAAGAGTTAGGTAAATTAACTTTGACCCTGGGAAAATTTTAGTGTCATTTCTTATAATTGAAGTCGTGAATCTCATTCCACGATCTGAACTGTGCCAGAAACAGAATTTTCTTTATTTCTGAAAAAAACTTTCTGAAACTGTGCCTCATACTGAAGTCCTATGTGGAGACAAGGCTTCATGAAGGCAGGTCCCCAGTCATCAGTCTTCAAGGAGAAGGGAAAAGAAGCAGGTGCCTAAATTAGGAGTTTGGGATTAGCAGATACAAATTGCTATGTATAAAATAGGTAGCCAACAAAGTCCTACTGAACAGCACAGGGAGTTAGATTCAATATCTTGTAATAAACCATAATGGAAAGGAATAAATATATATATATGTACATATACACACACACATATGCGCACACATGCACACACACACACTCACATATATATGCACACACACACATACACATATATATCTGAATCACTTTGCTGTATACCAGAAATGAATACAACATCATAAATCAACTATATTCAATATAAGCTAATAAAGAAAATGAAAAAAAAGGCAATTGCAGATAAGGCAGAAAACACTGAGCATCTTAGGCATGAGAAAGGGAAAATATAGCAATAGTAGTGGTTTCTAGAGGCAAGATCTGAATTCTTATTCATGAAACCACTCCAATATCTTATGTCACTTTTAAAAGAAAATCTGACTGGGGTGTGAATGTCTATAATATAAAAGTGAAAATATTCACTGCCCTCATCAGTCTATTCAGTTCAGTCACTGAGTAGTGTCCGACTCTGCGACCCCATGAACTGCAGCACACCAGGCCTCCCTGTCCATCACCAACTCCCGGAGTTCACTTAAACTCACATCCATCGAGTCAGTGATGCCATCCAGCCATCTCATCCTCTGTCGTCTCCTTCTCCTCCTGCCTCCAATCCCTCCCAGCATCAGAGTCTTTTCCAAAGAGTCAACTCTTTGCATGAGGTGACCAAAGTATTGGAGTTTCAGCTTTAGCATCATTCCTTCCAAAGAAATCCCAGGACTGATCTCCTTTAGAATGGACTGGTTGGATCTCCTTGCAGTCCAAAGGACTCTCAAGAGTCTTCTCCAACACCACAATTCAAAAGCATCAATTCTTCGGCACTCAGCTTTCTTCACAGTCCAACTCTCATATCCATACATGACCACTGGGAAAAGCAGAGCCTTGACTAGACGGACCTTAATTGGCAAAGTAATATCTCTGCTTTTCAATATGCTATCTAGGTTGCTC